>PVLC010002403.1:47500-115863 GCA_004027655.1 Graphiurus murinus | reverse complement strand
AGACATTTAATATTTGATATTTGAGATAATTCCTGATGAGAAATTATCATTGGTTTGCTTTGTCTCCCCCATGCTACACCAAAGGTTGACACAATGTTAAATAACATCATGGTTTAAAGTTTATGTGATGCCAATTCAAGATTCTAAGTTGTTTTAAAGCTGACTAAATAACTTAGGGCTTAGGAAATGCAGCCCTGTTCACAAGGTTCATTGCAACATGACCGCCTCAGTAATTAAAGCCTTTAGTATTGTAGTGTTGTACACTAAAATCTGATCCGTGCCTTCATGGAAGAAAATCATTTCTAGGCATTCAATCCACATCTGCATAATTTTATACATCATACATGGAAATATATAGATGTTAATACAGAGTTATATGTGACCAGCTACATTGAACACACACCTTATACTCCTGTCAAAAACATTGGCATCAGTACTTGAACATGGTTAAACAGCATTTCAGAATCTTATCCCTCCTTGGGTTCACTGCTATAAATGTTTCTCCTGATTCTCTAATCAGCAAGCCAAACTCTTAATCTAACAAATAATAATCATATCTGGAATTTTTAAAGTGGGTGTCTTCAGTCCAATATATATTATTAAATAGCTCTTGTTTTTTTTATATGGGTAGGAAGAAAGACTTCATTATACTTTTATTCTGCTGTTTCTAAACTAAAGAACAATGAAGAAATGCTTCACTTGTTTAAGCCACATTTTTCACATGGACACACTGAGTGACCTGGGCTTACTATTTTCCTGATGTGACTTCTGAAAAGACAAAATAAAAATAATGAATGCAAAGCTTAAGTACAGTATTAAGTCCATAGGAAAATTCTCAAAAATCTGATAACTATGATTAATGTTTTCTTTTTTTTAATCACCAATGCTACTTTTCTGTTACTACTCTATGCTTGATTTATTATAATAAAATAATGTTTCATTATTTCATTTTCTACCCACTGTAGTTCTTTTACCCAACAATATTTATAATAAAATATTACTTTCATTTTGTAACTGCTCTATTAAAAATAGACTGTAGTTCATAACTAAACCCATAGAATTCAAAGATTTCTACTACATGGTTCCAAAAGTTTCACAGCCTATGCTTCCTTTATTCCCATATAAGGCCACTCTCTGTCCTAATTGGGATAGCTTTTGATTGCCATTTTCATTTCACATCTTCACACTTGTGTGTATGGTATTCACCTGTGGAGGTAAATACCATAATCAACTGACTGAGTGACCTTTTGAAACTCTTTTACATGATAGACTTTTAACCTGTCCTTGGACTCATTTTGAGTGTACATGTAGTAAAGTCTCAATTATCTAGACAAGTAAAGGTAAGGACTATCAGAATTAATTTTTCATTAACTGTCTTAATTCATAAACCTATGGAATTTCTATCTACATTATGGCTATGTTTAGGTACTTATTTCTGACTGTTTTCTTATTTTGGTTAAAAGCAGCAATGCAAATTCCTATGGCTTTCCCCTTGATAGTTAACAATAGTTCACCTTCCGAAAAACATCATTATTTGTTCGGGACTAAGAACTTAGATATAAAGGCTATAGAAAAGTGTCTGAATACATGCTAATCAGAGAATGCATATGCTAGGTTTAGTTCTTGGCTCAGTCCTTATTTTCAGCTTATTTTATTGTGGTCTACCATTTTCATTAAAGAAAGAAAGGATGCACGGGGGAGAGAGGTGGTTGACCCTTTCCACATCTCTCTTCAACTTGGAACTATGTCTAATAAAAAATCTTATCCAAGTCAGAGAACAGATATGAAAATGATTTTAGGTAAAATTATATTATTCTCTCTGAGTCCTTCTTTCCTTCCTTCCTCATTCATTCCTTCCTTATTCCTTTCCCCTTTCCTTCATTTTGTCTTGTTGAAGTATAATTAACATGACATAGGATTCATCTTCAGTATACAGTTCAACAAGTGTTAGTAATTGTATACAATTATATAAGAATAACCACAATCTACTTTTAGAACCCTTCTATTGTTGAAAATATTCCCCCATCTGACCAATTATAATTAATTTTCCCCCAACCCTATCCCCAGTAAACCACTAATCTGCTTTTTGCATTTATAACTTTGACTTTTCCAGAAATTTCATATAATCATACAAATAAGCATCATTTAATTCTGGCTTTTTTCTTTTTCAGTATTGGATATTGAACCCAGGTACATTCTACCTCTGAGTAATACTCCCAGTCCTATTTTTTTTTTTTATTCTTTATTTTGAAACAGGGTGTCTCTAAGTTGCAAAGACCTCACTAAACAGCTGAGGCTGACCGCAAACCTGGATCCTCCAGTCTCAGCCTCCCAAGTACTGAGATTACAAGCTGGCTTTTTTCATTTAGCCTACTGTTGTTGAGGATCATCTGTGTTGCTTCATCTTACAGTGATTGGTTCCTTTTCATTGCTGAGAAATATGTCATCGCACTTGATTGGTTCCTTTTCATTGCTGAGAAATATGTCATCGCATTGTAGGAATAGATCACAATTCATTTAGTCATTCATATTCTTTTAGATTGTTTCCATGTGTGTCAGATAAGAATAAAGCTGCTATGAACATACATATACAAGGCTTTACGTGGACATGCATTTTCATTTGGGTAAAGATAGAGAAACAGAATTACTGCGTATTGTAATTAAGTGTATGTTCAACTTTGTAAAATACTGCCATACTGTTTTCCAAAGTTGTGGATCATTTCGCTTTGGTGCAAACAATGTACAAGGGTTCCAGTTTCCCTGTGTCTTCAACAACATTTACTATTGTCTGTCTTTTTAGTGATGGCCATTCTATTCTGTATGTAGCATTGTCTCACTGTAGCTTAATTTGCATTTTGTTATTTAGATAATGGTGTTAAGCATCTCTCATTTTTTCTTGCTCATTTATATATCATCTTTGGTATATATTCATATATTTTGTTCATTTCCTTTCTAGGTTGCTTATCTTATTATTATTAGGTTTAAAAATTCTTCTAGTATTCTGGATATAAGTAACTACCAGATATATAATTTCCAAATATTTTCTATTGGCCTGTCTGTGACTTATGTTTTTATTGTATTAATGGCCTTCTTTAGAAACAGAAGTTTTACATTTTGATGAACTCCATTGTATATATTTATTTTCTTTTACATATTATGGGTATGAGTGTTCTATCATATTGCTGATAATGTTGTTTCATTCTTCTCTATGCTTATTGATTTTAAGTTTAGTGATGCTATCAATTACTGAGAAATAAGACTAAAATCTCTAGTTATAATTATTGAATTTTTTTGTCCTTTAAATTACAAGAAGTTTTGCTTCATGTATTTACAAACTCTATTATAAGGTGCTCAGGAAATAAACCTAAGGATCAGTAAATGGGATGGGATGAAGTTGAAAATTTTCTGTACAGCAAAGGAAACCATTAAGAGTCAGAAAAGAGAGTCCAAGGAATAGAAAAAAAAATATTTGTCACTTATTTCTCTGATAGAAGACAAATATCTAGAATATATAAGAAATTTAAGCAACTTACCAGCTAGGTGTAGTGTTACAAACTTTTAATTTCAATCTTGGGAGGCTAAGATAGGAGGATCACAGATTTGAGGACAGCCTCAGCAAGTGTGAGACTCTCATCAACCTACTGAGACTCTGTTTCAAAATAAAAATAAAAATAAAAGGCCTGAGGGTGTTTCTTGGAGGTAGAATGCTCCCCCTGGGGGTTCAATCCCCAGTACAAAAAAAAAAAAAAAGAAAGAAACAAAGCTTAACATACACACACACACACACACACACACACACACACACACACACACAACCCAATAAAAAATGGGCAGTTGATCTAAATAGACACTTCTCAAAAGAAGAAATGCAAATGACTAATAAATAAATGAAAAAAACTTCAACATCATTAGCAATGAGAGAAATGAAAATCTAACTCCAGTTAGAAAGGCAGTCATCAAGAAAACAAACAGTAATAAATGCTGGCAAGAATCTGAGGAAAAGGAAATTTTTATACACTTTTAGTGGGACTGAAAATTAATGCAACCACTATGGAACTCAGTATGGAAGTTTCTTAAAATGCTAAGAATAGAGCCACCACATAACATATGAACCAGCTATACTACTCCACAGTATCTTGACAAAAGAAATAAAGTCAAAATACTATAGTGATACACACATATTCATGTAGCAACACAATACACAATACCCAAATTATGGAACCAATCTAGGTTTCAACAGATGAATGGATAATTAAAATATGGCATATATACACAATGGAATTTTATTCAGCCATAAAGAAGGACAACTTTATATCATTTGCAAAAAGAGGATGAAACTAGAGAATATTATGCTAAGTGAGATCAGTCAGTCACAGAAAGCCAAATGTCCAATGTTTTTTCTCATCTGTGGAAGCTCGAGAGAGAAAATAGGAAAGAAAAAGGACTTTAGATAATTGAAGAGGGAGATAGTAGAAGGGTATGTGGAAAAGGAGATGGTGAGTGCAAAAAGGAAGAACTGCTGAAAGAAACAGTTCAGATAATGCTGTGTCCATTCTCACTGTCATGTATGAGAAGGAGTGGGTAATGAGATGGGATCTAATGGGAAACACTCCATGTCCTGTTTGCATGTTTGTATGACTTTGAACTTCACTATGGTGTGTAATTGCAATGCACTAATAAAAATATAAAAAAAGATATAGACTAGATGAATGGATTTTTTTAAAGTGTCAATAATATAATGTCTATAAAAATTTACCTACAAAAGCATACAGGTGGAAAGTGAAAAGAGGAATAAAGATATTCCATGAAAATGGAAACCAAACATGAACAGTACTGATGCTTATATAAAAGCAGATTTTAAGATAGAAATTGTAAAAACAGACAAAGAAGGTCATTATATAATCATCAAGATATCAATTCTACAAGAATGTGTAACAATTTTAAATGTGGAAGCTGGATGTGGTGGCACACACATGTAATCCTAGTACTTGGGAGTCTGAGACAGGACAGTCTCAACTTAGTGAGGCTCTCAGCAACCTAGTGAAATCCTGTTTCAAACTAAAAAATAAAATAGGGTAGGGGGTGTTGCTCAGAGATAGATTGACCCTGTATTCAATCCCCAGTACCAGAAATAAATAAATAAGTAAGTAAATGTTATGTGGATATACCTAATCCCAGAGCACCCAATTTTATAAGGTAAATATTATTAGATATAAAGGGAGAGATTGGCCCCAATACAATAATAGTGGAGGATTTATCACCCAACTTTAATCAATGAACAGATTATCCAAACAAAAACTCAACAGAGAATCTTCAGAATTAAGCTATACTAAAAATCAAATAGTCCTAACATACATTTACAAAACATTTCAATCAGCAGCTTCAGATTACATATTCTTCCCATTAGCTCATGTATTGTTCTCCAGGATGGACCACATATTAAGCCACAGAACAGCTCCATATCTCCACAAATCAAAAAACAAAATATCAAAATCATATCAGGTATCTTTTCTGACCACTATGGAATAAAACTAAAAAATCAACAACAACAAACTTTAGAAAGTGTACAGACAAAGCCGGGCGTGGTGACGCACGCTTGTAATCCCAGCATTTTGGAGGCTGAGACTGGAGAATCCGGGTTCGCAGCCAGTCTCAGCTACCTAGGAGACACTCCACAACTTAGTGAGACCTTGTTTCAAAATAAAGAATAAAAAATAGGGCTGGGGGTGTAGCTCGGAGGTAGAATGCCCTTGAGTTCAATCCCCAGTACAAAAAAAAAAAAAAAAAAGAAAGAAAGTATACAGACACATGGAGACTAAAAAGCATGCTATTGAATGAATAATATAAAAAATAAATAAATAAAAATGGAAACACAATGTATAAAAACATGATTACAGTACTAAGAGGGAAGTTTGTAACAATAAGAGCCTACTTCAAAAAAACAAGATGCTTCTCAAGGGATTAGACAAGTATGAACAAGCCAAATTAAAAAATAGTACAAGGAAATAAATAATAAAGATGAGAGGAAATAAATAAAATGTACAAAAGAGTAATGAAATAAAGGGTGGGATTTTTAAAGATAAAAAAATGTATAATACTTTAGCTAGAATTAAAATAAATGAGAAGACTCAAATAAAATCAAAGATGAAAAAAGAAGCATTGCAACTAGTAACACAGAAATACAAATAATCATTAGGGACCATCATAAATAACTATATGCCAACAAATTGGAAAACCTAGAAGAAATGAATGTATATAGCCTACCAAAACTGAACTGTAAATACACAGGAAACTTGAACAGATCAATAACAAGTAATGAGATTACTTGTCAGCAATAAATACTCTCACAACAAAGAAAAACCCTAGATGTGATGGCTTCACTGCTGAAGTCTACCAAACTTTTAAGGAAGAATGAATGTCAATTCTTCTCAAACTATTTCCACAACATTAAAAGAAAGGGAGTCCTTTCAAACTCATGCTGTGAAGTCAGCATCCCCATGATATAGAAACCAGAAAATACACAAAAGAAAAAGAGAAGGAAGGAAGGAAGGAGGGATAGAGGGAAAGAAAGGAAGGAAGGAAGGAAGGAAGGAAGGAAGGAAGGAAGGAAGGAAGGAAGGAAGGAAGGAAGATATCAACTAATACTCCTGATGAAAATAGTTGCAAAAAATCTCAACAAAATGTTAACAAATCAAATCCAACAGTAAGCCGAGCCGAGGTGGGATATGCCTGCAATCCCAGTACTTGGGAGGCTGAAACAGGAGTATCACAGGTTTGCAGCCAGCCTCATCTACTTAGTGAGGACCTCCGCAACTTAGTGAAACCCTGTTTCAAAATAAAGAATGAAGAATAGGGCAGCTCGGAGGTAGAATGCCCCTAAGTTCAATCTCCAGTTCTGAAAAAAAAAAAAAGAAAAGAATCCAACAGTAATCTAAATGATCATTTTTCATGCTCAAGTGGAATTTATTCCATGGATGCAAGATGGTCCAACATATGCAAATCAATGAACATAATACATTACATCAGCAGGAAGGATAAAAAAATCGTATAATTATCTCAAATTATTTGATAAAATTCAACATGACTTCATGATTAGATATGAGATAGAATATGCCTCAACATAATAAAGGCTACAGATAACAAACTCACAGCTAATACCCTTCTGAATGAAGTAAATCTGAAAGAATTTCACCTACTATCTGAAACAAGATAAGGATGTCCACTCTTACCACTCTCGATCAACATAGTACTGGAGGCCTCAGCCAGAGAAATTAGGCAAGAGAAAGAATAAAAAAAAATAGGAAGAAAGACAAACTATTTCTGTCTGCAGATGATATGATTCTATAGAAAGAGCAATCTCAACTCTACCTAAAACTATTTGAACAAATTCTATAAATTTGTAAGGTAAAAATTAACATACACAAATCAAAAATCAGTAGCATTTTTAAGCACTGATAATGAAATGGATGAGAAAAAAAATCTCAAAACTATTCAATTCACAATAACCACAAAGTCTCTGGTCTAACTTTCAGGTCTTTGATCCATCTCAAGTTGACTCCTATGCAGGACAGGAGGGAAGAATTTAGATACATTTTTCTACAGCTGGATAACCAATTTTCCCAACACCATTTGGCTGCTTTTGTTCAACACATGTGTCTTGCAACTTTGTCAAAAAGCAAATGACTATAAGTGAGTGGAAAAACCTATCATGTATTTTATGAATAATCTGAAGAGAGGTACTCAAAGTCTCTAAACAGAGAAATTATAAGGTGATAGAAATGCTAATTGTGATTTTGTCAGGGCATATTATATACTTGTATTTTAATAACCCATAGTATGTATACTTATGGGTTAAAAAATGGGGAAAATGTCTTTAAGGGGATGAAATCCTAATGTCCCTCATTTGATCATTACATATTGTATACATGTATCAGATTATCACACTATACCAAATAAATGTGTGCAAGTAAAATAATAGTTTAAAATTTTGTTAAAAATTCTGTCTCAGAAACTTTGCAGTGACTGTACTTTCTTCCGTGAAGACCTGTCATCACCACCACACACCATACGCACTACACCTGTGGGCCTGCTTCCTCGCTTCCCTCAGATATCTACTCAAACATCACCTGAGCTCCACCTACTCCAGTAAGTTGCCATAATATACTGTTTTTCTACCTACAGTATTCTCTCTCACTCTACTGTTTTCCTTTTCTTCTTTTTGAGGCTTCAAGAGTTCCTAGTTCATAGTAGACATACAGTAAGTATTGATTGAATAACTGAATGGTATTTCACAACTCTAATATTTGCAATTTATCATGTCATTTTCTCTGCATTAAATGTATTTCATTGTCCACTGAACAAATTGGAATTTTTATCTCCTGAAGCGGATTAACCACCTCCTCTTTTTTGCAGCATAAATTGCCCTCTTTAATAAGATTTATTATTCTTCAATTTGTGTAGCCACTGTGTTGGATATGTACCATGTGATAACTACCCACCATCAGGTCTGATTACACAAACATTTTTCCGAGAGTTTTGTCTTTTTCACTTCTGTATTTCCAGCAACTCAATAGTGGGACTTAGCAATTGTTTATTAAATTTAGTGAGTAAACTGAGCTCATTATCTTTCCTCCCAAATCACCTTTCACTGGGACCAAGATATCTTTCATTTAAACAAATAAGGAACTTGAACTCTTTCTCTATTCCCAACCCAAATCTTGTTTTGAAGCTGTCTTGGTGATAACTCTATATAGAGGTTACTTAGATATGTCAGTTTTAGTGCACTCATTTTCTAAATTGTGCATAAAAAATGATAACTGAACTTTAGTCAAATTAGACTTGACAGTGAAGATTTTCTTCGGAAAAAGTGCTATAACTTATTGGAGCTTGTCAACACCTGACTGTTGCTGTGTTTGCTGATTAACTCACACTTATGTCACTCATTTTTAAGCTGTGCTTCAGAATATTTTTTCAATACTTATTATACCTTCTGTGTGCCTAGCTGTCTTTAGGTAAATGTGTATATATCAGCCACTAAACGGTTTGAAGGGAAAAACCACTTGTGCTGTAAGTCAATATATTACTCATGTATGGTTAGATAGAACTGTCCCCTAAAGAGCTCATGCATTAATGTTCAGAGTTCATGTAATTAAGTCATGAGGGTTGTAATTTCATTAGTAGATAAATCTATTATAATGGACTCATGGGCAATAACCTAAGCAGGTAGGATATGGCTGATAGAGGTAGGTCCCTGGGGGCATAGCCTTAGGAACTATGCTTGTATCTTTGAATCCCTTTGCTGCCTTTCTTGCTTCCAATCTCCATGATGTGAGAGCAGAGCCTTGCCCTCTTCCTCTTTCTGCTTCCCCTGACATGACCTGATTTCTGCAGACCCAGCCTGACATGGACTGAACCCTGAAGTCTCCATAAATATAAACAAATGAATCTACCTTCCTCTAGGTTGTGTGTTGTCAGGCTTATTGGGTTACAGCAGTGAAACAACTCATGTGCCTTGTTTCAGAGCAATGTGATGTTCGTGGAAGTGTGCCTTTCATTAAAGATGAACCTCATTGCTTTTAATTTTCCCTTCTCCCCTCTTACTCACTACAAATAGTAATATGATGAAAAAAAGGAAGGTTGTAGTAAGAATGCCAGTGACCAGCTAGTGTCAAAAGATGGCTCTTTAGAATAGCACTTCCTACCACCTGGACTATTAGCTACGAGAGAGAAATAAGCTTCAATTTTGTTTGAACCAATGCATTAATGTGTATTGCTGTTGTTGTTATAGCAACTCAGCATATAAACTCACTTACCTACATGAAGATGTACTCAAAGTCCTCACTGGCTTCCTACTGTCTTAAGATAAGGACTAAACTCATTCACATGGCTCATAAAGCTCTGTGTAGTATAGTTCCTGCCTGTCTCTCAAAAATTATCTTGAACTACTTTCCTACTTGTGCATCCTCTTCCAGTCTTAGCCTTCAATGTGTTCAACACACCAAAGTATTTCCACATACTTTCTTCTCCTGGCAGAAAGTTCTCTCTTCCAACTAGTGTGTTTTACTCCACATATTGCTTAATATCCTTAAGAATATGTTCCCTGACTCCCAAGTTTAGATCAAATTCCTTTGTACAGATTTTAATAGTATCTAGCTTCTATTCTTTGAGCTTTTATTTCTATAATTTTGTTTCTATGATGATCAAGTGACCTGCACTAGACTGTTAAGTCCCAAGTTTCGATTCTGCATGTATTTCAACAAAATTAACACAGTGGTGCAGTAAAACAAGTTGGAAGCCATAATCTAGAGCTTATATGCTATGATATCAATATTTGTGTATTATGATATATTATATTCTTAATATTATAAATCATGAGTATATTATATATTATATATTATGTAATTTTGTAGGTGTTCCATATCCAAGACTATCAGAAAAAAATGGGTTAGGCTTATAAAACAAGTCCATACCTGCTTAGTTCATCACTATAAGACCAGATTTAGTACAATGCCTAGGTTCTAGCAGGCGTGCAATAAATAAGATATATAAGTGAGCAAAATTCTATTAATGATGCCTTTCTACACATGATCCTTTCCAATGCCAATTCACTACCACTGGTCTCCACCCCCGCCCCCCCGACCCCCACACTCCTGTTGCCCATCATCTAGTCACTTCCCCATCATCTATATTGGTACTAGGGATTGAACACAGGGGCATTCTGCCTCTGAGCTATACCTCAGCCCTTTTTATTTTTTATTTTGAAACAGGATCTTGCTAAGTTGCTTAGGCTGACCTTGAGCCTGCTATCTTCCTGTCTCAGCCTCTCATGTACTAGGATTACAGGCAATGAACCACCATTCCCGGCTATCTCATAATATTTTCATATTAAAAAAACATAATGTCAATTGTGTTTGTGTGTATGCGTGTGCATGTGTGTGTGTGTAACTACATTTTGATACATTAATAGTGATGATAATTCAGGAAGTCAGAAATTTTTTCAAACTGAATATGTAGAATTAAGGTTTTAAAACTAACATGGGAAATCCATTGAAAAAAAACTGTCCAAGTTGCAATATATCCTTTGCAAAATAATTTAGTAGAAATTTATGTGAGGTTAGCCTCGAGTGCATGACTATGTCAGTCCCTTAGTGTTAAACACAATGTTAATTATTGATGTACCTAATTAATATTTTTCCCATTTTCTTTAAGAAAATATATTTTAAAAAATAATAGCTAGTCCCAAAATTCATAGGCTTTTCTGTCTTCTAAGTGGCTAGTAATTATGTTATATAACGCATCTAAGTTTTTTAAAGAAACTTTATTATGTAATATTCTTATATAAATAGAGCAAGTGAAGTAATATCTGCATAGCTAAGAATGCCTATTTATAAGCTACTAACACAATTTCTTTCATAATACATTTATGTTCTCGAACAAAAAATTTCCTCCTTTGGAAATAATTTCAGATCAGTTTGGGTATATTATACTCTGTTAACTGGTATATCAACTGCCCCTATAGGGATCAAGAAAACATAGAGGCATGCAGTTTGTAAGTACATTTTCCATTCAATAGTCCCTTTGTTGTTAGAAATATATGTACCAACATTTCCTTAGTTAAATATAAAGTGCTTTATTTATATCTAGTCCACTAAGAATTGAAGTAATAGTGGTTTACCACAGGTAATTTACATTTGAGAAATAAATCAGGGAAATTTCCCAAGATCTCATTTCTTTATCAGAATAGGAATGTCTGGAACCCCAGAAGACTGGTAAATGTTTGAGTTTAGACTCACAGAAATTTGCCTGTGACTTGAATGACAAAAGGAAATATAAAGAGCCCTTTTTAAGATTGGTGACAGACATTTAACTTCCTGCACAGTTGTTTATATTTGTGTTTCTAATAAATATTTTTTATAAAAGTCACTAGAATTTGGGAAACATCTCCTTTTTTCCTATTTATTTATTTGCTTATTTGTTTGTTTGTTTTGGTACTAGAGATGGAACCCAGGGACATTCTACCTCCAAGCTACACCCCCAACCCTGTTTTGTTTATTTTTATTTTATTTATCTTATCTTATTTTATTTCTTGGAAACAGGGTCTCACTGAGTTGCAGAGGGCTTCACTAAGATGCTGAGACTGGTCTCAAACCTGAGATCTTCCTATCTCACCCTCCCAAGTACTGGGATTACAAACATGTACCACCATGTCTGGCTTCTTTTTAGTACTAGACACCAGCATTCACCACCAACAATGTTTGACAAAGTTTTAAATTTTATTTTGAAATTCTTATAGGATTATAGGAGTAGGACTATATGGCATGTCTTTGAAAAAACTACTGGGTTAATAGTCACATAAAGGTATCAGCTATTAGTGAATAAATGCTTATTTTTGTTCCAGATTTCTTTTTAAGAATATTATTGGCTGAGCAGGGTAATACACACCTATGATCCTAGTACATGGGAGACTGAGACAGGAGGATCTCAGGTTCAAAGCCAGCCTCAGCAACTTAGCAAGACTCTCAGTAACTTAGCAAGACCTTGTTTCAAAATAAAAAACAAAATAGGTTGAGGGAGGGGTGTAACTCAAAGGTAATATGCCTCTGGGCTTCATCACCAGCACCCCCCCAAAAAAATATTATTAATTAGATTATTTATACCAGTAACAAATTTTATTAAGTAAAAAATGTGATTGAGGGTTTTTGATAGGACGCACAAGATCTATACAATTACATTATAGATAAAATACAAGAATTAAAAGATATTTTAAATGCTCAATATTATCTCAAGAAACTTGAAAACATAAGTGGGGTAAATAAATTATTGGAAAAGTAAAACTTGTCATATTAATTCAAGAAAATTAGAAAATACTAGTAATTAGTAGTAAAAACATTAAAGTCATCAAATTAATACTTTCAGTTCCTTTTTACTCTTCCTCTCATATATTTCATATACTCACACACACACACACTTAAAAAGAATAGATATTTTCCTATTTTAACAAATCCAGTAGAGAAAAGAAGAAACATTTTCCTCCCTCTTAATAATTTTTGTATTACCTGGATAGTCAAACTAGACAAGGAAATATCAAGAAAGCTATAAGCATATTACATTCTTAAACATAAATGAAATTTTTCTAGACAAGTATTGCCTAATTGAATAGACCAATGTAAACTGATCATGGTGGCGCACACATGCAACTTGGGAGGTTGAGACAGGAGGAAGGCAGATTTGAAGCCAACTTCCACAATTTACTGAGACCTTCAAAAACTTAAGGATACCCTGTTTCAAAATAAAGAATAAAGGCTGGTAGTATAACTTAAAGGAAGAATGTCACTAGGTTTAATCCCCAGTACTAACAACAACAACAACAAAAGAATAATCTACAAGAAAAATAATATGACCGATAATCTTTTTAATTTAAAGTGGAAGCTGGCTTAATATTAGGAAAAGATTAAATATTCTCCATATTAACATATTAAAAACATTTCTGGTATCTCAAACTCCATCAACAAATCCTGGACTAGTTACAAAATTGGAGACTAGTGTATGTGCATGTGTGTATGTGTGTTAATACTACCTCACACACATAGAAATACAAAAATTAATTCCAGCCGGGCATGGCAGAGCACGCTTGTAATCCCAGCATTGGGGAGGCTGAGACCAGAGGATCTGGGTTCGTGGCCAGCCTCAGCTACCTAGTGAGGCACTCTGCAACTTAGTGAGACCCAGTTTCAAAATAAAGGATAAAAAATAGGGCTGGGGGTATACCTCAAAGGTAGAACACCCCTGAGTTCAATCCCCAGTACCAAAAAAAAAAAAATCCAAATGGATTAAAACGACTATAAATTCATGCAAGAATTTCTCCATGTCTCTGAGGTAGGGAAGGATTTATTAAATATGAACCAAAGAACACAAACCACAAAATAGGACTTTAAATTCCTCTAGAGTTTAAAATAAACATGATAAAGAGAGTTGATCACAAGTGGAACACCAGGGGAATGTATTTGCAGTGCATATTACTAAAGGGTTAATATTTATACAATATAAAGAATTCCTAAAATCAGTAAGAAACATTGTATATAAATAGGCAAAATTATAGCAGGCATAGTGGCACATACTTGTAATCCTTGTACTTGGGAGGCTGAAACTGTAGGATCACAGGTTCAAAGAGAGCCTCAGCAATTTTGTGAGGATTTCAGCAACCTAGTGAGACCCTGTTTCCACATAAAAAATTAAATCTGTGTCAGGATGTAGCTCAGAGGTATAATGCCTCTGGGTTCAATTTCCAGTACCACAAAAAATAAATAAATAAATAAATAAATAAATAAGCATTTCACACTGAGAAGACACAGCATTGTATCAACATATGAAAAGCTGCTCAATTTTATTAGTGATATGATATTGCAAATTCAAACTTTAATACCATATACTTCTATGCACATTCAATTGGCAAAGTTAAATCTCAAAATCTCAAAATTGGCAAAGATGTGAAGCAAAAGAAGTCTCATTCACTGTTGGTGAGAATGCTCATTGGTACATGTGTTCTGGAAAAGTCTGTAGTACCTATAAAGACAAAAATGCACATACCTCATGACCTAATAATTTCACTTTTACTTTCATACATATCCCTGAAAGGGCAGTATCAGCAACAGCACTATAACCTTTTCTTCATCGACAGGAATGGGGAGTTTTCAGCTTTTGTTCAGAATCCTTTGCAATGCTAACACAAGGAATACATAAAAGTATACAAGGTTCAAAGGTTCAAGATGAGTGAAAGTAGTCCTGCTGAGGGTGCTAGGTACTGAGCCAAGCATGTGACCATCAAGATTGGTCATTGGGTGGGTGACATGCTGCTGCACCAAAAGATGGGAACCAGTCACATATCTCTCAGAGGACTACAGGATGACCAACATCTATAAATTTAGGGGACTCTAAATGTGATGACTGTTATTAGTTAACATGGTCTACACACATTTAGTCACATCTGTGAGCATACACTATGTCAGTGCACAGTGATTGGAACACAGGGAGTAACCTCTGAAAGTCACAAGACCTCTACTATGCTGCTTATCCTTTCTAAATGCTGCTTCAAATAGGTGAAAGCTATTAGTTTTCATTCATTTGCTAAACAACTCAAACTTGAGATGACTATTGCTGTCTAAGTAAAATGAATATCACAATATTTGACAGAAACACTTATGTTCACCAAAGCACAGGTCCAAAAAAATGCTTTTAGTATCACTGTAATATCCAAGGGAAAATGGAAGAACCAAATGAACATCAATAGAAGGAAAATAAATACACTGTAGTATGAGCATTGTTTGGATATAGCACAACAGTGAAAATGGATGAACTATTATTAAATGAATCAAAATTGATGAATCCCTAGTATATAATACTGAATGAAAGACAAAAAGCACGAAGGAATACAAAGTATAAACATCCATCTACAATAAATCCCAAATCAAGGAAAATTAATTTTTTTTGAGGATGGAATTGTATTAGTGATGTCTTGGTGCATTCACAAGGATATAGACTCTGAAGAAAAAAATGGCAGAAAACTTATTGGATAGTGGTTTCATAAGCAAACCATAAGAGAATGAGTGAAGCATGAGAAGGGGTAAGAAGCACTTGAACAACGATATGGTTGGAACAGTAAATTTTAGAGGGAGCTCTAGAGTTGTGGTGGTCTCACAGAGTGGACTTATGTAGAAAGAGGTAAGTTAAGACTTTGAACCCATATTGAATGTCTTGGACTTTGGATGCAGGCTTCCCTTGGCTTATAAGACAACTCCCATCAGCCAAGGCTAATTCCCAGGAAAGCCACATAGTTGTAAGCTGTCGGCAGCTGACATGTCCCACAGCTGGGAGAATTACTTCCTCAGTCCTGAAAAGAAATCTGGCAGAAATATCAGAGCATCCACAAAATTATATGTTGCCTCTTGAACCACTCAGACTCACTTGCTTTGTATAGAGTTCCATCTGGGAACTTCATAATGATTCCAGAGACTCTCTCTTCTGGAGAAACTTAAGACAACAGTTAGTGGGATGAAATATGGACCCTGTCACTAATAATAGTCCTAAGGCTACAACTTATGGTTACTGTCTTACTACCCATTTTGGATCCTCCTCATTCTTGGCTAGCAGTCCTGCTGTTCTAGGTGGTATAACTGAGGAAGTAAAACAGACTTTTATTCCAAAGAGCCTTAAACTCTGTTCGTGATGTTCCTCATAGGCTGTGGCTGCTACACTTGTCCATTTACCATCAAAACAGGTGGGGGAGTGCCAGAAGAAACCCCACATGGATCATCTGAGTGCTATGTGTATTCTCTTTGTGTCACTGAGATAAAAATGCCTGACAAGGACAACTTACAGGAAGAAAGGTTTATTTTGGCTCACAATTTCAGAGTTCCGTCCATGGCATTGCTGGTTCCAATGCAGGAATATCAGGCAGCTGGGCATGGTGGAGGAAAGCTGCTCTGCTCATGGCAGCTGGGAAGTAGAAAGGGGAGAGAAGAGTGGGCCAGAGACAGATCTATCAGGAGCTGACTCTTAGAATTTGTTCCAGTTAATAAATTAACTGGCATGGGTTCATCCACCTCGTTCATCCACTCTCAGCCAGACATAGGCCAATACTAGATTTATTATCTGTTCTACATATGAGCCTGTTCCAGCAGGGGACTCGTTATGATGCTTCAGATACTTGGATGTCAATGTCTGCCAAGAGTGTCAGCTGATGACACTCATACTCTGTGTCTGATAGTCCTCAAAGTGCCCTATTTTCTTATTTCCCCAGTGTAGAGTTGCCTGAGTAAATGTCCATGAATCCCTTATGTAGTTTCCATATATACATACAAATATATTTCCCATGGAGTTTCAAAATACTTCTTCATAGGAACCTAGCTTCTTCTTTCGGGGAATTCTGGATATGAGTCTTGACTAAAGTGTGGAAATTGGCAAGAATTTGGCCTTTGACATTGAGGCAGGTTTTCTACCCCCTCATAATCTATCTTTCATTTATTTTGGTTATATATAATGCACACTCTTGTCATTGGCTATTCATCAAACTTGCCCCTGGGAACACTGTGTTTTTTATAGCTATTACCATTCAGATTGTGACTCCAACCTTTCTGTACATTACATTACAATAACAATGTATAGCATTTCATTTTAGACCTGCTATTGATGGTTAAGAACCCATAATCTCAAGTCTATGAGGAAACTCAGTTCTATAATGACATCTCCCCATCAGCCTTGGTCTCTTGAGATCATCCACCAAAACTTCTCAACAATTTTTACCTCTCTTGTAAGCATCTTAATTAGCTTTGCTCAATGCATTGTGCTTTGTGACTTCCTTTGGAACACAGTTGGCAGATAGTTTCCCAGGCTCAGTCTATCCCTTCCAGTCCTCCTTTCCTAGGTCTTCTACTCCTTCTTCTACTATCTGCCCTGGCCCTTCTGGCAGCTCTACTTCACTTAGTGTACGTCAACACCTATATTAGGATTTCAAAAGAGCTATGCATTCATTCTCTTAAGTAGCTTCACAAGAGGTTATTTTCTATGTCACAAATGAGTGTTCTCATCATGATAAACGCTTTCTTTGTATTCTATGGCTCATGACTCATTATCCTCAAAATCTAGATCCAAAAATATTTTCCTGACTCCTTCCTGTGTATGCTGTTTTCTGGCATCTAGTTCCTTTTCTCCCTTGCCAGGCCCAGCACTTCCTACAGAGGACATAGATATGAGGTGTCATCAGCTAACAGTCCTGGCAGCCAGCAGAATGAAGCTCTTTAAAAAAAATAGCAATTGTGTTATTTAAATTTAAATATATATGTATGTGTGTATATGTATGTATGCATGTACGTATGTATATATATATATATACATATACAAATATGTATACATATATATGTATATATAAAAGGTACAACATGATGTTTTTGGCATATATAAACATAGTGAAATAGTGCCTGTGGCCCGAAAGTTTGTTTTGAGGCCATACCACAGAATCCACTACATTCCCAAAACACTTTGAAAATAAAGCAAAGAACAGAGGGTAGTAGCACACATCTGTAATCCCAGTAGTTGGAGGCTGAGACAGGAGGATTGCGGGTCTAAGGCCAGCCTCAGCAATTTACTGAGAAGCCATTTCACAATGAAAAATAAAAACAGCTTGAGGTGTAGCTTAGAGGTAGAAATTCCCTGGGTTCAATCCCTAGTACCCCCAAAACAACAACACACAGTAAATAAATAAAGCAAAGAGTGACCAACACAACATGCACGATACCGATTACCTCTCTGGGAAAGGAAGGGAACATGATTGGGAAGGAGCACAATAGACTTCTCAAAGTTATTGATTAATCTTATAATTGAGAGGATAGTGTTTATTATTATTATTCTTTAAACTGGAAGAATACTGTTTAAAATATATATTTTATTGGTACATTGTAGTCTCACCTCTTAACACAGTTCAGAGTGATAGGGACACACATGTGCACAACACTTGGTGGGCTTCCCCCCAGATTCCTCCCCTTCCCCACCCATGATATTGAGATTGGCATTTTTAGATTCACGTATGTACATAACATGAATGGAAGTGCTTTCTTCATTAATTCTTCCTTCCCCCACATCACCCTTGCCTAGACCCCTCCATCACTCCACTAGGGTTTATCCTCCATTATCTAAAGTCCCTCTTGTATCCTCATTACTCCCTAGCTTCTTCATATATGAGAAAACATATAAACCTTCACATTCTGTGACTGGCTAATTTCACTTAATTAATTAATTTTTATGTGGTACTGAGGATTGAATCCAGGGACATTCTACCTCTGAGCTATACCCACAGCTCTTTTTTAATTTTTGTTTTGAAACAGGGTTTTGTAAGCTGCTGAGGATGTTGCTAAACTGCTGAGACTGGCCTTAAACCTGCAATCTTCCTGTCTCACCCTCCCAAGTACTGGGATTAGAGGTTTGCACCATCATGTCTGGCTGAGGAATACATTTTATATACTATTTTGTGTATATATATATGAGTTACATTATATATATAATGTAACTCATAATGACTAAGTAAAATGATTTCTGACATAAAATCTGAAAAAATTAAGCAGTTGGAGTCATTCAAAGCAATACATTTCTTGATTCAGGGAAGAAATAATAAGCATGCAATGTATGACAGAAGGGAATAACAAAGAGAAATTGCTCATTTTCAAGACATGAAGAATTAAATATTTTCCTTTAATTGTGCAAGAACTTAAGACAAATTCAGAAAAAGAGAATTAAGGCAAATGCTCTGACTCTCCCTCCTTCCACTCATATATTTGACTCTCTTTTTCTCATAGACCCCACATTCCTTCTGCTGGCCAGTTCCATCACTCTTCAGGTGCACTCAAGGGACTATCACACAGGTCTGAGCTGCCTTCATCTCCTTTCTGCATAACTGCAGTTACTTCCTAATAGGTCTTTGTGCTTGGGCTGTAAAAGTAAACCTGTACTTGGACCATTTTTAAAAGTGACAAAATTAGCCAGGCCTGGTGGTGCACACTTGTAATCCCAGTACTTGGGAGGCTGAGACCAGGGGATCCGAATTCACGGCCAGCCTCAGCTACTTAATGAGACCCTCCACAACTTACTGAGATCCTGTTTCAAAATAAAGAATAAAAAATAGGATTGGGGGTATAACTCGGAGGTAGACTACCCAGTACCACAAAAAAAAAAAAAAAAAAGACAAAATTTTATTCCAGACTTCATTATTGCAATA
Source organism: Graphiurus murinus (assembly GCA_004027655.1). Lineage (NCBI taxonomy): Eukaryota > Metazoa > Chordata > Mammalia > Rodentia > Gliridae > Graphiurus > Graphiurus murinus. Next base: position 96,101 of record PVLC010002403.1, on the reverse strand, counting down.
AAGAAGCAAGACCGAATTCCACTCTTGAAACAAAAGGCAGAAGAATTTTGTTTTGTTTTGTGTGCTGGAGATTGAACCCAGGGCCTTACCCATGCTAGGCAAGTGCTCCTCCACTCCTCCACTCCTCACTGAGCTACACCCCCAGCCCCAGAAGCATTGTTAAGCACTAGGAAAGTTGGTGGAAAACTGGTGGAAGATGAAGACATTGTGGGAGGAGGTTGTCGGTGTAATTAGCCCATCTGTGTTTGCCTGCCGGTGGAGGCTTGTGAAAGTTCCCCTCTTACCCTCCCACTGGGCTGGGCAATAGGAACACAATCTTTCTTGATGATTACAATTCCCAGGTCCCTGAGAAAGACTTTCTAGGGTTGTAAAACTGTCAAGAATTTGGGTAAAGATTTGCATCTCAAAGAGGCAGAGAAAGCATTTATAATTCCAAGTTTTCTAGAGTAAAATGCTCTAACAAAAGAGAGGAGGCTGAGTGTAGTTGGTAAGGAATTCATACAAAGTTTAGTCAAACAGAAGGGAAGAACCTTTAGACCCTCTTGGTCATCACTCTTGCCCCAACTGGACTGATCCTTGCAAAATATAACTTAGATCATGACACTCCACTGCTCTACACCATTCCAATAGCATTCTCTCTGCCTGGAGTGTTTTTTCTTTAGATTTCCATTAGACTGACTTCCTCATTCTGTGCACTTCAGTATTTTAATATGATATTCATTCCCAGGGCAATCCCATCCCACACTACCAAATGTCCAACTCCCTGGTGTATTTTTCATATGCCTTACACTTATCACCTTCTAACTTATAATTTACATAGCACATTTATTGTTTATGTAATTTTTCCATCTTGCTAGAATGCAGCTGCATAAGGGAGGTGGTCTTTGTTCTGTTTCGTTGTTGTTGTTGTTTGTTTGTTTGTTAATGTATCTTATGCACCAAGAACAGTGTCTGGCACATGGTTCATACCGAATAAACATTTGTTGAAGAAATAATCCCTGATCCATGCTGCAGGGGAGAAAAATGTTAGCATAATTTCATTCGTAAAACAGCAACATAACATTATCTGTTATAATTCAGGACTTGAATATTTTTCTGCACAAGAAATTAAATTCAAACATCAGTAATTTTGTATGCAAGGGGTGCCTGGCCCTGTACCAGAAGCTTATGCTTGTATTATAAAAACAAGAAGACCAGATTTTCATTTATGAGAAAATACTCATCTCAGAATTTACAGATGATAGCTTAAAAGTAGTAAGCTCCTACCCAATAACTATGTGGTCAAATATTTCTGTGGTTTTGATTTTTACTTTTTTCATAAATTTTGCTCACCTCATCTTTCTCAAAGGCTGTGTTTAGCCTGGACAAACGAAATACAATGCCTATTTTCCAGTGAATTCGTATCACATTCCCTGATCCTTAGGAAATGTGTAGAATTGGAGAAAAATATTTCTAATTAGCTATTTTCCTAAGGTGAATATACTGGCCAATTACTCTATACTTGGCTGAGTTGAACCTAAGCTAATACTTATATATTCTGTACAATCTAGAACAATTGAAATGAGAAACAAAAAAGCATTGTTAATTTAAGGACATAAATGTACCTTCTCACTTATTTAACCATTCCCAACGTAACTCGAATCATAAAAAATATTTAGGCATTTCATGCTTGCTGAAAATAAGAGGTTTATGCATAAGCATCACATCTGGACTCTCAGAGTTATAAACACATCTTAATTCTAAAGTACAGGCCTTATTCGCTTTGAGGCCAGATCTCTAATTAGCTGTGTTTTAAAGTTTCAAGATACATAGGTAGGCTTACATGCATTCAGAGTTTCGTCATTACTGTCAAATTCACTTCACCAGTTCCCTAAGTTGCATTTGTAACATGGGCCTCCAGAGATGAAAAAGCCGGTGCATGAATCCAAGGCACATTGCCATCCTTTCCAAATTCACATCACAGTTTCTCATTTCTTAAATGATAGGACTAAGGTTCTTTCCAGGTGATTATAAGCATAGTATATTATTTTTGCAAGGCAAAATGATTTTCAATTACAATGTCATAACGTTATCATTACCTATGATAGAGATAGTTAATGATATTCCCAGATATAAGGTGAGCTTAAATATTTCTGCATTGTCCTGAATGTGCAAACAGAAAAATCGATGTGAAATATACATTTGAATTTATGTTGCATCTCTCATAAATGTAGGCACTAGCCTAAATTCGAACACTGAAATCTTTAATATTAGTAGCCATAACAACTGACTCGGAAGCTCCTGTGAGTCTATTTCTGCTAACAGCTGAAAGTCATGTCAGAGGACTATACTTTCATGAAATTAAAAACTTATAATAGCAAAATGATCAGGAGGCATTCAAGATCCCAAAAGACCAGTGTTTATGGCATGTACATTGAGGTTGGCAGAAATAGAAGTTGTCACAAGGGTACCTCAGCCTGTCTCTTCTACTTTCCCTTGGAAATTACATTTCTATCTTCCTTTGGCACTTAAAAATGTTCAAAATGTTCAATGGCTTAATTTAATGAATGCAATATTTGAAATGGAATATATTGAAAAAATGTAAAGGAACTCTGCTTGCCTTTTCCAATATGATTAATATTTTATTTTTAAGAAAAGCAAATTAAAGAAAAATCCCCAACCTAAGGTCAACAGTGCCTGTTTAAGGGAACTATCTTATTCTATTCTCTTCAATGCACTGTCTTTTTCAGAATATTAATGGGGGAAAGAGTGACAAGAATGACTTAGACGTACATGTCAGGAGAAAGGGTCAGCTCTTGGCAGTAGGATGTTAATTCACATCCATTAATGAAATTTATCCTCCTTACTGTCTCTCTCTCTCTCTCTCTCTCCCTCTCTCTCTCCTTCTCACACACACATATACACACTCTCTCTCTTCCTCTTTTAATGAAAAAGTCTTTTTTTTTTTTTTTTTTTTGAGAGAGAAAGAGAGAACATCATGGACTTTTCACAGGAGCTGAGCAGGGCCACAGGGGCAGGCCAAGGTAAGAGACTGACAATCTTCAGGTGATTAAGGAGACTCAAAGGCTAGGTAGACCTACAAAATGAATAACTATGGACCCAGAACCATGCCATAAGGCTCAATAGCTTGTGATTTGCAAGTTGATAAGACAAGAAGATTAATAATGCTGCATGATAATGGCTGCTCCCTCTCAGCTGGGGAGATGGTAATGATCTGATATTGCTGTAGGAGCAGTTCACTGTGCTGCATAGAGGAGGGTGCAAATTCACTCATCCCAATTGGCCCTGAGGATATAGAGATTTTGAAAAATGGGAATGCAGTTACAATTTTAATTAGATATAAAGTTTTTAATAATTTTGCTGAAATGAGGACTTCAAAGAACATATTTTGCAGCATTCAGGCCCATAACTCCTGAGTGACAGTTTTGGTTAATTTGCAAGTTTTCAGATCAAACTTTGCCCCTGGCTCCATGCTGAGGGTAAAGTAAAATGTCAATTTCTTTCCTCAGTGATCTCAAGCATCTTATTTAGGCAGGTGTGCTGAATTCTCTTATTCTGTAGACCTTAGCCGAACAAAACTACTCATTAAAATATATGCTTAGGAAAAAAATTAGCAGCATAAATAAAATCAGTAGTAATAAAGAGAATCAATCAGTAAGAAAAATGTACAGCAATATACAACATAAAATTTTAAAGAAGAATCAGGGTAATATTGTATATAAAAGGTGATTAAATGTTAGCATATGATTATGCTGTCATTGCATATTATTATCAAAGAATGTTTAATTTATACCCTGTTTAAAATTAGAGGTAGCTATGCAAAAAGATTTTTTTTCTCTAGACTATATTTTTCTTTTTCCTGTTGAGTCCTCCTATAGATTTTTGATTGGGATTTTCATTCCTGAATTAATTACATTGGATATCGGAAGTACATTAGTTCTTTGGCAGTCTACAATGTAGTAATAATAGGGGATGATGTTGTCAGTCAATTTAAAGGTATCTTTCGGCTTCTGCCATCTCTGTTTTACTCCCCATTTCTGCCTAAAGTTTGGGGGATCAGGCTGCCAAAATATTTCTTTAACAAAGACTACCTTAAAAATATGTTTGAAGCAAAAAGTGAAATAAAAAAAAGCAAACAAGGCAAATTGATCGAAATAAATTGCTTGTCATTTTATATTAAATTGATTACTGAATTTTCTCAGGACTCAACTTATGATCTACTTAGCACTTTATAAAACAAACAAACAACACCACACACAAAAAAAAAACCTGTGTGTATATGTTTGTACTGTGCTGAATTGGAACATTTCTACATTTCTGAATTTTTTTGTTGTTGTTGTTCGTTTGTTTTCCATTAAAACCTGATATCCATGAAGTCTGTGCAAGGTGAGGTTTGGGATTTCTCATGTATCTGCCACCAAGCAATGAGCCTGGGAACTCAGAAACAAGAGAAGCTGACCCAACTAACCTGCCAGAGCATTTATAAGCAGAAGTTGGGTAAGTCTCTATCATTTGAATTAATGCTATCAAAAATAAACTGAAATTAATATGGGAACTTAGTTTCCTTCGTGACTTAATTTAAGTCTGGGCTCATGGTAGAAAAATGTAGAAATAGTAATCAAGTGTAAAATGTGGCCAAGCAAACAAACAAGAAAAATAAAATGCAAGAATCACTGTTGTCTTCCACATTGAATCAATACAGTACATTGTTATTCTGTCCTTTTATCAAAATTCTGCTCTCTCAGAAAAAGCATCTCAGCACAGCAGTCCAGCACTGCCAGCTCCTTCACAATAGATTTTTTTTCTGGTGTTAAATACTGTACTTTTTGAAGCAACTCAGCACCCTCTCCAATTTATCCTTGGGGACTCCAACTTCAAAGAGATGGTCTACACTAGAGTACAACAGCCAAGTCTACATACTTGGTGAGTTGGTTAAATTCTGCCACCTTTGCAGATCTATTCAACAACTGTGATCTGCAGATGGTTGGAGTCAACTTTCACAAAATACATGAGGACTGATGAACACCAAATAGGTGTCATTATTTCTTTTAAAACAGCAAATACCATAAGAACAAGTAACATGTGAGTATTCATTTGATCAAAATATAGCATTTATTATTAAAGGCAAACTAAAAGTATCTTTATTTTTATATTTGAGGGGAACCAGGTGCAAAGGCATATACTTGTACTCCTTGCCATGCAGGAGGCTGCAGGTGTGTCTCTTAAACCTGGGAGCACAAGGTAAGCATAGGCTAAAGAGCAATACCCCATCTCAAAAACAGAACAGAAGAGAACAAAACAAAAAGCTAAAGGAGTTAAAAATACAGTTCCAATAAGATGACCAGAACCACACAACTGAAGGATAGATGGTTCAGGAACATGTATGCATGATAAAATGCAGAATAAACTGAAGTAGGAAATCAGGCAAATGTTGTCCAATCCATAGTTGGTTCTACACATCCGAAAATCTTTCAAAGGAAAACCATCACACTACTGGAAATAATAATAACATACATTACATTGTTCAAATGGCATTATAACTGAGTTTTATTGATCACTGGCTCAATTGGCTGTATTTCCAGACTATGACAATGAAGAATATTTTTCCTAGCTCTATTCAGAGATGCTTTGGAAATCACAAGAAAGAACAAGAGTAAGAAAAAGTATTTAAATGTCTATTTTGGAAATGTGCAGTGATTTTGCCCTGTACTTCGTCATTTATTTCCAAATCTACATTTGAGCTGCAGAAAATGGTAGAAAATAGATTTCTGAGGTTAATCTTGTTGAATGAGTCACAGACAGGTTAAGGAACCATAGTTTTCCCAACTCCTATTTTATCAGTTTTTTTTTAATCAGTAAAATGTGATCCGATTTTTTCTTTGCTTTATAATTTGTATTTCTTTTTAGTTGTGATCAAATGTAGCTATTTGTAGAGTTATAAAGGGTGAGTTCTGGTGAATTTGAGTTGTTTTCCAGTAAGATTCAGGTCTCTACATATTAGACTTAACTGTTAACCCTGTTGCCTTATTTGGATTTTTGCCCATTTTGTCAAAAGGTGGAATTCAAATGAGAAAGTGAGTGTTCATAAATTGTACCCAAATGGGACCCAATGTGCACTCAGAATATGATTAAAAAGGGCCTTTTGTGATGATACATAGACGCAGAAAAAATTAATACTGCATGCCTATGTGTTTTATTGGGTGAAATTCTGTAAGGTGAGTTTCATAAAACAAATTTCCAGCCTGTTTGTTCAGCTGGTTGGCCCATCACATTTAACATTTCTCGTTGCACTAGCTCTTAGTCTACCTTTTTTACGTTCAGTTCAAATGCTCAGACAATATACTACATTTTCCATCTATCATTCATCCTAACACTGAATGAGGAAAATGCATTAAGATTTTATTTTCTTCAAATCAATATTCATTTTTTTGTTATTAGTCCATCCTTTTAGAATTGCATGCGTTAATAAGTTATCTAGACATAATTATGTAGTCAGGTTCATAAAAGTCTAAGACTTAGAAACAATTGTTAAGTTATTCACAGAAAAATAAATTATAAGTAAAAAGGAATTGGATATTTAGCATCCATGCTATAAGGCGGTAATTAAATATACTTTATTTACAAAGATTTGATTCTCCTTAGAAGAGCTGATCACTTTTTATTTTCATGGAAGTTCAATATTTTCCTATGTGTGCCCTTTATTTTTATGGAAGTCAAAATTTTCCTATGTGTGCCCTTCATAACAGGTTGCTTGAAGAAAAATACTTTAATATATTGTCTTTTTCTTCATAATGCCTTACAAAGGAACTGGCTCAATAACTATGCACTTGTTAAATATTCTTTAGTGAGTAAATAAAGACAGAACAGTTTTAATGAAATGTCTATTAGCAATACATTTCATTCCAAGTAATAATGTATGAATTAGCATGAAGTAATATCATGCCACAAAAGATAGGCATTGGCTAATTAGCTAAAATTCTATACATTACCTCCCATTACATGGAATGTAGCTCACTAGACTGACATGTAATATCTATGAAAAGTTTGTTGAATGAATTAACATAAAAAGAGCTCTTCTTGGCCACCAAGTGAGGTAGCACTTCAGTGGTTCAGGGTCCATGATCAGCTTTTAGACATGTTTTTTTGTGACATGCAAAAGTGCTGAAAACATTACAGAATCTGTAGCCAACATTTCAAAAGTTGGAGATTTCGGCATACAAATTTATTTTTCCAAGTTGGCTTTAAAAGAACCAATCATCCTGGGATCAAACCTGCAAAGCTACATTTGGTAGAAAATAAGACACTTTGCTCTTTCATTAGGGCACTTGGGTTAGCATAGGTAGTTAGATGGACATTAGAAGGAACAGAAGAAAAAGGGACAGCTATAAGATATATCCTTTTATAGCCATCTATACCCCCGGCCAGTAACTGACCCAGAGGATTCAGTACCCCTTATGTACTGAGTCCATCAGTACATAATATGTATGCCATCTCCCAAGGAGGAAAAGCATACAAGAACATAAACCTACCCTCCCCTGTGTGAATGCGGCTATGGAAAGCATCCACTGGGGATGGTGGGCGGGCTACTCAGAATTCCCAAAGAACCCAGTACCCTCTTCCCTCCATTTCATGGAAGGACCCACAATCCTCCTCTGTAGGTAATGGATACACATCCTGTTTTCAAGGTAGCTCAAACACCCATGAGCTACCCCAAGGTCATTTGGCCACTAAATATTTTCTGCCAATAGTGCTAGACAGGGCAAAAGGACGAGAGCCCAGGTGCGTGTCCTCAGTTCTTGTATATTGTAGGTGTATCACTTTCCCCTAAAGGGCAACAATGGATATATTTTATAGCTGTCCCTTTTTCTTCTGTTCCTTCTTATGTCCATCTAATTACCTATGCTAACCCAGGCAGGAAAGGTGTGACTACCCGTTATGCCAAGATTTAGGGCCACTCTGAAGTCCCAACCACTCTACTAACAAAAGATCCAAAACCCAAACATTGTGATTTGTCCACTTTGTACTCCAAGATGGACTTCTGCTTTGTAATAAACTGGCTTTTGGAGCTATATGGCTAACTGTAATTTTCTGATGCTAGGAAGGGGTGGAGTCCAAATCTCAGGTGCTGTATCCAAAGAAGCAAGGACCACTCTGCAGTTCACACTGAACAGTCGTCAAGACATGCTCTCTTCTGTACCAAGGTCCATATCGGATGGGCTTCATCCAGCTGCCTGACTGATGGACTCATTGAGTTAGAACACCTTTTCTAAGGCTGTTAAAATTAGCTTAAAAAGAAGATTCATCAGGTACTAACAAGAGTTACTAACTGCGGTAGGATAAGTATTGTCTCCGCTCCATGGTTTCCAAGTGCTAGCCTCTAACTAGGCAAAAGGGATTTTCCAGATGTGTTAAGGTTCAGAACATTGAGACATATGGTGGCTGACGTCTGTAATCCCAGTACATGGGAAGCTGAGACAGGAGGATTTCAGGTTTGAAAACAGCTTCAGCAATTTAGTAAAACCCTGTTTCAAAATAAAAAATAAAATGGCTGCAGGTGCAGCTCAGAGGTAGAACATCCCTGAGTTCAATTCCCAGCACCACAATCAATCAATCAATCAATAGATAAATAAATAAACCAACAAACAAATTGAGATGAGGAATTTATGCTGGATTATCCAGGTGAGGTCAATCTAATCACATGACTCTGAAAATAGAGGAGGAAGGTGAACCTCATGAGAGAAATGGACTTAAAGACTCAAACTGGCACTGCTGGAATCAAAGCTGGTGGAAAGAGGCCAGGAGCCAGGGAGCAACAGGAAGCCCCCAGAAGCTGGAAAAAGCAATAAAACAGATTTCCCCCCAGAACCTCCATCAGGATCACCAACTTGCCAACACCTGCCCACTGAGAGCCAATTTAGATTTCAGACCTTCAGACCGTAAAATAATAAATTGTGTTGCTTTAATTCATGGAATTTGTGGTAATTTGCTACAGCAGCAATAGAAAATGGATAGAATATCTCACATATAACGTAAAGCATTCTAAAATCCAGGCTTCCAGAAGCAGTGGTTATAAGAGTATACAGAGACATTGATATGGAAGCTATACATGAAACAGTGAACATTCTAATGGGCAAATAACCAGCATCATATGCATTTAATTCTAATTCCAAGCCTTAGTTCTACCTTGTGTGAAATTTTTAATCTAGTCATTGCAATATATAATCAAATATACTGATTTATTCAAATACATTAGACTAAATGCAGTTATAACCATTTTGTTTTTAAATTCAACAAATATTTATTGAGGGCTCATGTGTTTCTGTTCTAGGCACTGGGATAAAAGGATTTATAAGATGGCCAAAAGCCGGGCGTGGTGGCTCACGCTTGTAATCCCAGCATTTGGGAGGCTAAGACCAGAGAATCCAGGTTCCTGGCCAGCCTCAGCTACCTAGTGAGGCCCTCATAACTTAGTGAGAACCTGTTTCAAAATAAAGAATAAAAAAATAGGGCTGGGGGGTATAGCTCTGAGGTAGAATGCCTGAATTCAATCCCCAGCACCACAAAAAAAAAAAAAAAAAAAAAAGATGACCAAAGCTTCTCTTAGAATTCATACTCCACTTGGGGATATGAAAAATAAAAACATAAACATTAAATTATTAATTAAAAGCTATGCAGTATATAAGAAAAATAAAAGTGAAAGAGGGAAAGTGAATATTGAAAGTTTCTATTTTAGTGGTATAATGCATATATATTTGGTCTTTGTCTCCAGTTCCTGGCATAGTTTCCAAAACCCTTGGAACTTCCTGAGCAATGAATGTCTTTATGTTTCATCACAAGCTCTTTTGAGTAAAATCTGAGTTAAGATAATGAGATGATTTAAAAAACAACAAGATAGAATTAGTCACCAGAAAGGCCAAGCCAATTGGAGTGCAAAAACTTTTAGTCCCACCCCCCAAACTCTAGGAAAAGGGTGGGGTAGGTGGAGATTATCTTTATAAAAGCCATCAAACAGAGATTCAGTGTAAAAATCTCATTATTTAAGAATTATGGGATACAATGAGAGAGAGACACAGAGAACAAACAATGTTCAGAGTTGGTAAGTCATGATAACATTTTAATTTTTTAAATATTTATTTATTTATTTTATACTGGAGATTGAACCAAGGGGTACTCTACCTCTGAGCTTCATTCCCAGCCCTTTTCATTTTTTATTTTGAAACAGCATCTTGCTAGGTTGCTGAGAGTCTCACTAAATTGTTGAGGTTGTCCTTGAACTTTATCCTTCCAAGAACTGGGATTACAGGTGTGCACTATCATACCCAGCTAGAATTTTATTTTTAGGCATAGGGTAAAGCTATTGAAAGATTTTGAGATAAAAGGTGAAGTGGTCTGATTTATGGCTGCTGTGTTTAGGAGGCACTGCAGGTGGGCAAGAATTAAAGCAGGGGAAACAGTTAAGAGCCTGTACAATAATGCAGGAAGTGGTAAGGAGTGGTTGGGTAGTTTACTTTTTAGATACAGTGCTGACAGGAGTTCCTTGTGAAATTGATGTGGGTCATTAGTAAAAAGGTTAAGCATAAATCTTGGGTATGAAGATGGAATAGCTGGGAAGTTGCACTGTTAGTTATTAATTCAGGGAACACTTGGTTACAGTGAAATTTGGGGTGGAGTCAGGGCCAAGTTCATGGTAAATGGCCAATGAATATGGCAATGGCATAGCTCTTTATACAGATGGCCTCATGCTTGGGATTTAATGCTCTTTTTTTACCATCTTGAAATTTTGTGTTTGTTTTGGTGTTCTGTCCTGAATTCCAATAGGACACTGGAGCCTCATGCATCTCATCACTCATGTGTGTGGTTTTGCCTCCTGTTGGCACCCTGCTTCTCTTAGGACAGGTTCTTGGCAGATGCTCTGGGAACATGCTCAGTCTCTTCCTGGCCATTCCACTCAGTGATCTCTGAGGCCTTCCACTCCAGTGTGCATGCCCACCACAGGGCTTACCAGGCCACCTCACATCTAGGTACCCAGCATGACCTAGCGTGGTGATTGTAAGTCTCTTGCAAAAGGCAGCGGCCCATGGGGAGGAATGATGTAGGATTTGATTTTCCAGAGTCCAGGTTAGACACTACATAGAGATCCTGCTGCTGCCACCTCCCTGGAGCCTGTGGTGATAATTGGCACTTGCCCATGGTTACCTCTCCATGTTTGAAAGAGTGAGATAATAAATAACAAATTTTTAGAAGATGTCATAACAGGTTGAGAGTGTAGATCAAAGGAAAAAGCTTAATATTTTAGTATTTTTAGTGGCATTTTTCTCTACACTTTTAACTGGGCCTTACAAAATAAGCAGTCCCAGTTAAGGGTGAAAAAAATTCCTGTTTTAGAAATATTGGGTAAGCAACTGGATACACAAGTCTGGAGATGAGATGAATGTTGATGATGGAATTGTGAACAAGTCATCAAGGTATAGATGATAGTTTAAACTTTTCAGACTTGTCCTGTGTTATAGTTTGGATAAGGAATATCCTCCATAAAAGCTCATGTGTTGGCAATGCAGAATTGCTCAGAGGTGAAATAATAGGATCAGAGCTCTAACCTCATCAGTAGAGAAGTCCACTGGTGGATTAACAATTGAAATGGACTCTCCTGGTAATTGTAGGCAGGTAGGATATAACTGGAGGAAGTAGTTAACTGGGGGTTTGGCCTCAGGTACTATATCTGCCCCTATCCCCGTTTTTCTCACCCCCTCTCTTTTTCTATTTTGCTTTTCTAGCTGCCAACAGCTTTCCTCTCTGACGCTCTGCTACCGTGATGCTTCTGCCCTGGAGCAGGCTGGCCATGGCCTGAACCTCTGAAACCATGAACCAAATAAGCCTTTCTTCCTCTAAGTTGTTCATGCAAGATATTTTAATCACAGCAACAACAACAACAACAGCTTACTAATATGCCCTGTTGAAAACATGCTAAATTACACAAATCATTAGGATGTGTGGAGAAGAGCCCTATTTTGGGTTTTGATCTGTCTCATTTCAGTTGTGGCATGCCTCAAAGTATTCTCTATGTTAACTGGTCTTTTAAGTGAGACCTGCTTATGGTTCAAAATTCATCAAGGTTGGCAAGCTTATCATAGACTTTTCTATCAGAACCTATTTATTCTGAACTCATTGATGTGTTCAAGCTCATAGAGATCAAATTTCTCCCTGTGTTTTCATTGTCTTAACTATCAGGTTCACTTGTATGTACTGTCCCTCACTTATCTCTATGGAACCTCTCAGGAAATTTGGCTGATCTTTTAAGTGCATACAATTCCCTGGGAGACCTAGAGCTGACATCAGGAAAGCATTCTGACCTAAGGTTACTACTGAGCCCAACTAACTATGGTAGAAGGGACTTTAGCCAGAGATTCTGGCAGAAAATGCCAGATGTGGGATTTATTCTATACTGTGTGTTCTCATATGTAAAAAAAAAAATAAAATAAAAAAATAAAAATAAAAAAAAAAAGTGGAAGCCCTTCTTGTTATTTCCAAGGAACAGAGTTGGCAAATTTAGCACAACACCTGTCTTCTCCCAAATCCACACCATCAAATGCAATTTTTGACTCACTTTTGAGCTCCTATGGTCTTTATTTTATGTTCATAGATGTTCATAATCTGGATGAAAATCCTTTTCCACAAGATTATATATACCATGCACCATTTGTTTCTTATAGCTGGAAAGTGATTTTTGAATTTCAAAGAAAAGAATTATCATTTTTTCCCATTTTTCCTTCCTTGTAAACTGGAATTTGGATGGCCATTGAAGAAGAAGAAGGAAGAGAAGGAGGAGAACAGATGGAAAAAGAAAGAAGAAAAAGACTGGCTACTATCTTAAACTGTTCTTCAAGTACTCTTATTTCTTAAAAACGGAGTTTTTCTATGATCAGAGTAAATTTTGCAAAAAGATATTTTTTTAAGTTCATTTTGAAAAAAATATTATGTCAGTACTTGGCATTCCTACCTCTCTGGCTTTATTATCCAGGACAATTGAGACATAAAGAAGAGGTTTCTATCACTTGGACTTCAGGGTACCTCTTCAAAACTCAGACACCCAGGGAGCCAGGTGTCCCAGAGCAGCTCTAAATTCCCCCTGATGATTGAGACTACACTTACTACTAAAATAGAAAAATCTTGGTGAGAGAAAGATGAGTTATTTGCAGCATTTTCAGCCTCTAAATACTACAAAGTCCCATTTAGCTAAATAAGAAGGAGTACTCAGGATCCAAGCCTTCCTCCAAGGAGTCTTGCTCTCAAAGGCTGCTCTGGGTTCCTTCACACTGACTTCTTTTTTTTTTTTTTACTAGGGGTTTAACCCAGACCTTTATTCCCAATCCCATCCCCACCCCTTTTTTTACACAGGATCTCATTAGGTTGCTGAGAGTCTCACTAAATTGCTGAGGCTGGTCTCAAACCAATGATCCTCCTGTCTTAGCCTCCCTAAGTACCTCTCAAGTACTTGGCGTGCGCCACCACACCTGACAATACTGACTTCGTCTGATGAAGCTTCCCCAGAGTCAGGTTCCACTGCCATCCTCCTAGTGTTTCTCCTGACTATGTAAACCCCTTTATGAACTGCCCAGATTTACCACTCTCTGTTGCTTCATTTGGGAATATGGAACTGAATGTCAGTTCTCTGCTCATACTATGCTGCTTCAACACTTCATGATGATGTATACTCTGCTCCTGTACCAACTCTCTTTGCTTGGCTGACTCCTACATATCCATTATGATTGAATACAGGTTTCGTTTTTTCATGAATCTCTCTGTGATATAGTATCTTAAAACTTAAAAGTATTTCAGTCTTCTTACCTATGGAATTCCTTTCTGAGGGGACTCTATATATCTACAATTAAACTGCGAAGGATTATGCACACAGAGTCAGACAAACTGGGATTTTATGATGCAGTTCCCAATACTGTCCTCACTTCTAACCAAAAGCAATTTGGAGGAGAGAGGTTCCAAAGCCACTGACAGGTATAATTGTTCATTAGAAGGACTCATAGAATTTATTGACTGTTATTGCACTTACAGCTATGGCTTATTGCAGAAAAAGAATGTAGATCAGTATCAGCCAAAGGAAGAGAGTCATAGGGCAAGTCTGGAAAGTTCCACACACAAGGTTTCTGTAGTCCTCAGGACCCATAACCCTCTCGGTGTCAATATTTCAGACTATTGCCAACAAAGGAAGCTCATTGAAGCATTGGTGTTCAGAGACTTTAGCTAGGATTTATTGCTTAGGCATGACTGAATGATTAATTGATGGCACAAATTGTGGAACTCAAGTCTCCAGGTCAACTGCATAAGCCAAAGTCCCCACCTTATATCACATGCTTGATCTTTCTAGCATGACTATCACCAACCTGAGACTCTCAGATACAGCAGCCTTCACACTGAACAGAGACTTGACGCTCGTGTTGAGGCTGAGAGCAAAGATCAGATCTCTCTTTAGGCAAAGCCAAAATCTGCAGTTTGCTATGCAACTGACTATTTGGCCAATGATATCAATGTTGAAGGGACATTTTCCATGTCTCTTTTTTTCTATCATATGTTCCAGACAATCTGTCCCATCAGTCTGAGTCCCTACCTATAACAAGCAAAAACTCCTTGTTTGTCTATTATGGCTGTATATATAATGTGCAGGACAAACAAACTTTTGTTCACATAAGACACGGATTTGAGGTTACTCATTATCACAGCAGAACTCAGGCAATCCTCATTCATATGGATTAAATATCCTGTTTAGAGGCTCTCAGAGTATCATTACACATCATATGACTAGGTTTGGACCAAGACACTTTACCAACAATTAGATCAGCCAAAAAGCATAGTCTAGCCTATGTATATAGTATAGTATACAGTATCCATGTTTTTTTTTATTTTGCTCACATTTTAAAATTTAGAGCTTTCAGTTAAAAATACAAATTTTTGCTTTTAATAAAAAAATCTTAGAAGTTTTTTTCAAATGCCCAAATATCAAATGTCTAAGTAAAAATTGGCTAAATTAAATCAGCTCACTTCCTTTGATATTCATGTGGTCACTAGAATAACACAGATCTCACCAGGTCTATTAACTCCTTATGCCACTTGACTGGTCACTATAGACATCTAAGTTTGCAAGCTCTTTAAATTCACCAGTTATTGGTGAAGACTAGGTAGAAGAAAGGAAAGAAAAAGAGGCAATTTAATTTCCATTAACATTATTCTGCTGAAAAAAAATTATTATACACACAGAACAGAACAGAATTTAACTTATTGGGAATTTATGTGTAACCATAGGTGCTCTAAATCACTAAAAATAGAAGTAATGATCATTGATCTAATGATAAAATCTCATTCAAAATGTATTGAATATTATTTTCCCCTTAGCCTTATGTTTGAAAAATGATTTCCTATTTTTCAATATTTCTTTTCTTTTTCATATTTTTTAAAAAATTATTTCTCTGAACCTCTTTATAATTTTTTGGGAGAGGGATTGATTTAACTAAGCTGATTTAACTGCTTATCAGTGGTAAATGGCTTTAGGATATTCATCTTTGGACTTTAGTAGCCCTTTGTGGATTGAGGACTCTAGGTGAGTTCTAGCTATCCAGTCTCTGGTTTGGTGATTGGCTATGATTTGACATGAAATATATATGTATAGTTTATCACTGGAGTTAACACTGATAAGGAGTGTCTTTGCATTTCTACTCAAGGTCCCAGACTGCTTTGGTGGCAATAGTGCCAACTTTCATTGGATATTTTTATAGTAAATCATAGTGAAAATCTGAATCAAATGATGTTTACTTCAATCTAATCCAGTCATATTTAGGGCAGGCACCTAGAAAAGTGTTTTTGCCCAACTATCCCTTAGATTTCACATGTCATAGAACTTACCTGAGATATTTGTGAATATGTTGCCTAGAATAATATTTTTCTTACGTGTCTTTGATTTCCATTTTGCCATATATATGTATGTATATATATATATATATTTGTTTTATGTAAAATTATAAGACTTTGTCATGGGTTATGTTTCCATCTTATTTTCTAATGATTATCCTTATTTATAAAGTTGCTACTTACTTTGAACCATCAATTAACCACCTTTTAAAATTAATTTAGAGACACGTTGTGTTTCTGAAAAATACTTTCCGGGTTTTTCAGAATTATACATCATTGTTTATTGCACACAGTATTAATAGCACATTGTATTTTTCAAAGTACTTATTCCTTAGGCAAGTCCTTTTTCCTCATAATTAAATAATGACTTTGTTTTTTTATGAGGTTTCTTTTTTAGAAAACAGAGACATCATTCCACTCATATGATTCTTAATTTGGATATTCAAAATGCATCCAGTTTCTCTAGTAGAGCACTTCATGAGACAGAAGGGAAAAGTTAAAAATGCATATATGTGAAACCAAATACATTTTTGTGACTGGTTATAGATTTTGTGAAATAGCTAAAAATGGAATGTTGATTGATACCTGGTCACTGTGGCTGCCTGTCTGTTGCCAATGAAAATGTAGCTGAAATACACAAATATTTTTAAATGTGCTGCATGGGTGTGTCCTGGTTGCCAGAAAAGAAAATAAACTCCCCAATTGTTATGTAAACACTTGTGCTATTCACACTCCACAAACATTTTGCAGATGTTTCCCTACAAAAACATTCTAAAACGTACTTGGCTGCCTTTGTGTACCTAAAGTTGTTTTGCAATACTCTCTTTTCTTAAATACAACTTATTATTGGTTTTTGTGGTTGGACAAAAAAAGGACAAGAAGCATAGACTTAATGGTTTAGGGTAATCTAGTTGATGTTTTTAAAATTTGTGCTCTTTAAAAGTTTTCTCTTATTTCTATCATGGTAAACACCAGGAATTCAAAAGAAACAAACTCACCAAAAGGAGGGGTGGGGGGTCACTGTGGTTCTAAAATCTGTATAACAATTTTAGGCACATGGAATCACTGTCCCCAGATGCAGTCTGTGAGATTGTCTTATGACTTCCAGCCTTCTCCATCCAACAAGACTTCTCTTGCTTTGCAATAGAGTTTAGTGATTGAGATTGAAGTCCTAGTAGAGGAAAGAATCTATATTTCTGAAAAGTTCCAAGAGATGTTAATCTCTTTTCTCCACAAATTTCTGGAGAGCTCGTGTCTCTTCTCTGTTTCTAGAATCCAGGTTGGAAATGGAGAACTAGCAACAAATTGCAAAGAGAAGAAAATAATGACACAGATTGACTTTTAAAACTTACTACACATTAAAACTCTTATCCTAGTACATAAGAGGAAAAGAAGCTGAAGGCATTTGTGCCTTACCTGAGTGATAGGCACGCACAACCAAAAATTGTACTTATAAACCTTTTTAAAGTTGTTGTTAAGGAAGTCATTTTAACAAGGTAGTATTAAACAAAGACCCGGTTTGGCTGCTTACAACTTGTTTAACTTTGGATATTTTAGTTAATCTGTCTAAACCTCCATATGCTAAAATATTAATAGCTATCTCTTGAGAGCTTACCATGTTCAGACACGTTTTTATTATCTGTATATGCTGTGTTATTTATTTCTCACAAAATATTATTATCTCCATTTTATTGATAATAAAACAAGCATAAAAGGATTAAGAATTTATTTTTGTTTGAATACTTGTATAGTGCTTACTGTGTGCTGGGCCCTTTTCTAGATAATTTATTAATTCAAAACACATTTTTACACTTTCTTAACTACCCTTTTTGTAAGTAAGGAAACTGAGACATAGGTTAATAACTTGCTCAAAGTCTCAGTCAGTAGGTGGTGGAATAGGGATTTGAACCTACACGGTGTGATTCCTGAGTATGCTCCCAAACCGCCACTATTACTGCCTCCTACAGTTACTGTGGGGATTGAATGACATCAGGTAGTCACATAATAAGAATAATAAAAGGCTAACTAGTAGTATTATTATGACTTTATTCTGAAAATTATGGAAACTCTCACCCAAAATGTGGACAAATTAAAAATACTAATGGTGCTGAGGAGATGGAAACCAGGTGTGTTTTTAAATTCTGTTCTTTCATTGGAAGAAAAAAAATACATGCTAGCAGGAAGGCTAGTGGACTAGAATAGAACGAGCAAGAGGAAGAATAGAAAATGAGGTCAGACAGCTATCCAATCACATGGAGCCTTGTAGACCATTACAAAGACTGACTTTTGTTCTGAGTGAGATGAAAAGCCATTGGTGAGTTTTGAGCAAAGTCATAAAATGATCTGACTTACATGTTTTAACAGGATCACTCTGGCTGCTCTGTTGAAAAAGAGCTGCAGGGGAGCGAGGGCAGACATATAAGGCACTATTATTACACGAGGCTGAAAGAGGTTATGTAAATTGCCCAAGGCCTGTTGAAGAGTCCGTAGGCATCAAACAGGCTTTCCAACTCAGGCCTGCATGAGTTAACCATACATGATGCTGAATGAGAGAAGGATGATGAAGGCTTTTAAGTCTTCCTATTGGAATTCGGACACAAAGTGTGATACTTTTCTGAGAAACTTTGGCTAGAAAAAAGAATTATCTCATATACTTAAACACAATTTTAGTTTTCTTAACAAAATTCCTAATTGAGAAAGATTTATGAAAGCTAATACTAAATCTGATCCCATACCTATTTGTAACCAGGCAATATTGAATAAACTACCTCTCTTTAAAAAGTGTTTTTCACCAGAAAATGTTTTATAACCGCAAAAAGTAGAGCTGTGCCTTATGTTAGAATAAGTCTAATTTGTTAAAAGAAATATTTCTTTTTTAACTCCTTGGTAGTATTATCCTCTAAGAACATCTAAACCAGAAACCTACTGATGTCAAGCATACCAAGGCAAAAATGACCCATCATGTAACTTAATATGTGTTTAATAAGAATTAGTTAGAATCATTAACAAAGGCCATTAAAAATGAATCTCAAGACAAACATAGTGGCACATGCCTGTAATCCCAGTAATTGGGAGGCTGAGACAGGAGGATCACAAGTTTGAGGACAGCCTCAGCAACATAGTGAGGCTTTCAGCAACCTAGTGAGACCCTGTTTCCAAACAAAACAGTAAAAAGAGCTGGGGGTATAGTTCAGAAGTAGAATGACCCTGGACTCAATCCCCAGTACCACAAAAGAAAAAAAAAAAATGTGCATCAATCCTCTTAAGATGCAGTCAAGGTTCCTAAGGATCAGTGCTAACATCCTCTTGACTGTGTAAAGGAGAATTTTGTCTTTAGTAAGGGGATAAGTCAGGGAGTTCTGGCAATGAAGCCACATGGGGACTAAAGGCCTTGAGGTGCACTCAAATTCCTAGAAGCACTGAGTAAAATCATACAGGACTATAGTCAAATTAATGAGCACTACCACTGTCAGTGGCTTGGATCTAATAGAAGTTAATTTCTCTCCCACTTTCCAGTCTGCTATGGACAGAGTTGTCTTATAGGCAGCTATCTTCTAAACAGATATTCAGTCACCCACCCAGCTTCTATTTTGTGGTTTTTCTGTAGATACCTTCTTTGGATCATTTTCATTCAGCATACAATGAATGAAGAGTGAAAACGTGAAATTCTTGCAGGATCTTTCTGGGCCATGTCTGGAAATTGAATATTCTACTGAGTTATTTCATTGAATTCAGTCACATGGACAGTCTAATGGCAAGGGAGCTGGGAAAGGTAGAAGAATGGGTTGTAGCAATTTCTGTCACAAAATGAATCAAGTCCCTAGAGGAAGAGAGAAAAAATGGAGAAAACTTTTAGTGCTAATAGCCAGAAAAGACATACTCCTGGCAAAACTGGGCCAGTTGCTGAAGTATTGAAATACTTATATACTACTGTACTTAGAAATATTTATGCTTTGAGCACACTGGTGGTTAGATAAGGTAGCTTTATTTAATACACATTTAAATACTTACGTACTTCAACCAAGTTTACATCAACACTAAAGATAATAAAAGCAAACAATATGAGTAAAAATCGTTAACAGAAAAAGCCATAATTAGACACAGATGGGAGATCGTGAAAGTTTTAAATGGAATTTTACTTGAGGATTTACATAAACTATTTATTTGAAGCCCCTCAAACGTTCTACATGCAGCTCCAAATGGTACTATCTTAGGTCTTCTTTAGTATTTACCGTTTTATAATTAATTGCCTTGTTATCTATGTTCTCTGGCATCCTACATTCATTTAGTGAGTATAAGCTTGTTTAAGTAGTATTTTAAACTGTTGTAGATCTTATTCAATTGCTCCTATTTGTTTGTGTGTGAATTTCTAAGAACCACTAGATATTTTAGCTCCAAGTGGGTCAAAATCCTTTAAAACCTGCAAATTTGATGAAGTTTTCTCTGCCTAAAACCGTGCAGTAGACTCTCATTATTCTTAAAGCAAAGTCCAAAGTCCATTTAAAAGTAGACAAGACATTTCACAAACTGGTTCATACTATCTCTCTAAGTTTCTTCATTCCTACTCCGGGATTCAGTCATAATAAGCTTCTTCCTATTGCTCAAAAGACTCCAACTGTGTCACCTTTTGCAGCTGGGGTTCTTTCTTCCTAAAATTCCTTTCATCCACTTTTGCCCTCATTTCTACTCAGTTTTTTTCAGCTGAATCAGATATTCATTTAAGAAACCTTCCTTGAGTATTCTACACTTGGAAGGATCTCTTCTCTGCTATCTTCTTCCATATCAATTGGCATTTTATCTAAAATAATACACACTATTGTAAATTATCATTCAATTACCTTTTTGCCCCTAGCCTAGGGTCTCCATAGGAGAGACAACATTTCTATTGAAAACCATATTGCCAATACCTAGACCAGTTTCTGGTACACAATACTTGTTAAAAAATATCCTTTGAGCAAATGAGTTGAACATGTCCATTGGAGTTCATTAGAATCCATTCAGTCAATATTTGTTGAGGACCAACTATGAGCAAAAGGCAGCCCTTCTAACTCTAGAGTTTAATTATACTATTTCTCTCCATAAAAAGTACTACTTTCCACTACATATAAGAACAGCATACCAAAACCCATCCCAATAACCCTCCCCACAAAAGTTCCATCACCACAAAAAATACCACCACCAACACCCCCCCACACACATATATCTACAACCACTCACACCTGCTTCCCATCTTTATTCCCCTACTTCATCACTTCCTCAGTAACTCAGGCTTAAAAATCTCAGACATCTTTTTTAACAGTTCTCTCAGATCTCATTAGTTACTAAGCCCAACAGATTTGACCCATGAAAGATATCTTGAATTCATCCTTTTCTTTCCAGTCCTACTGCTACTCTCATAGTTCAGGTTTTCATTACATATCACCTGATCTAATTCAATAGCCTCCCAGGGTGTCTCTTCACTTTTATTCTCTCCCTCTTCCAATCTACTTTACACATTGCAGACAGAGTAATTGACCTAAAGGTCAGTTCACTCCCCTAGTCAAAAACCTTCAGTGACTCCCCATTTTTAACCAAAAAGAGCAGCAAATCCTCCGCTTGGAATTCAAAAGCCTATATAATCTGGCCCCAATTTATCTTATATTTTCCAGCCTTATTTTATAGTACTCCCCCTCAATGTAGCCAAACTGGTTTTGTTTTCATTTCCAGAACTTCTCCTGCTCTTTATTACTTCCAAGCTTCACTCATGTTCTTTCTGCTAAGTCTGACCTCCCTTCCTTCCTACAAACCTGCTGTCTTCTCTCACCTCTCTCTATAGGGAGCTTTAAGTCACACCATGTGGGTGTTTCAAAAATTGAATGGATAGAATTGTGTAGTTAAGTAATTCACTTCTGAATATCTTGGTTAGAATGTTTTATAATTTTTGCTTTTTCTTTAAAAAATATTTTTCCTCCTTTCTTGTCCCTTATCCATTACATATTTTATCCTTTTGGTAATCTTATTAAGAGTGATTATGCCTCCTCTTTCTAGTTCTCTTTATTATTGTTTTTGTTTATTTCTTTATTGAATTTGTCATAATGTAATGATATGAGGTTACTATATCATAGAATGGCATAGAATATGCAAAACTAATTTCTTAAACTAACAAAGGTACCTAAACTTAAATGGAATATTTCACCGCTTTTTTTTTCATTGAGTAAGAATATGGAAAGTCTAAAGAGGGTATTTTAAAATGCAGTAAATTATATATACTTATAATAATATTAGATGCATACCGGGGTCAGCACTCATGCTTTTGACATAGATTAGCTAATAAACTCATTTCATCTATCACATACCATAGTTTCTTCCATTGGAAGTTCCTTTAAACTTCTCCCAAATATAACATTGCAAAATATTGCTATCATTTAATATTTTGCAATTAGTTTTACTGAACTTAAAATTTATACAGTTTTTTTTTTTAATTAAGAACTTCTACTCTGCCTAAGTGGCTCAGACATGGTATCTCATTATGAAAAACTAGAAAACTGGACAAAACACATGAAATAATTATTCTCAGACACTAGACCACTGGTATCTTAGGTCTGTGATCATTGAAAGAAAGGAAATATATGAAACATATTCTATGCTATCCTTGACTTTCTATTTTAAGGAGCTATTTGGGTGAGGTAACTGAAGTGGATATTGACAGCCTTGAAAAGTGAAGAGAAGGAGATCAGAGTTGAGGGTAGCTGTATTGGCTAGAATTTGGATGATATAAATATCAGGGACAAGGGACCTATGCAAATAAATGGTTCCATCAATCTCCTTAGAAGTCTTCCATTTTTTACTAGCTTTGATGATGTACATGTGTTACTGTGGGATGCCTTGAGGCTGAACAAAGAATTATTACGAAAAGGTGCACTACAGAGGACTGTGAATTGAAACATTCCAAGAGCTCACACAAGGCTGGGATACATTTAAGTTTTAAACAGCCCAGGTGGAGAGACCTCAATGAACATTTAGGATTTTGATAGTGACCCCAAATGGGTCTTGTCAGTGAGGATAAATTAGCACCAGAAATGAGTAAGAACTATATCTTCTATAATGAAACTTAAACCCCCTAAAGATAAAACTGATAAACAAGACAATTTATCTACCTTTTAATACAATATCCAATATGTTTAAAAGAAAACAAAAATTCCAGAAACTCAGAAATATAATATTTACAATGTCTAGCATCCAATAAAAAATTACTAGACATGTGAAAAGAGAGGAAAGCATGGCCAGCAAAAGAGAAATCACTGTTTCAAAAGACCAAGAATTGAGATAGATGATGGAATTAATAGAGAAAAAGTTTTCAAACAGTCACTATCAGTGTATTGAAGAACTTAAATGAGAGCTGGAGTGTAGCTCAGTGGTAGATTGCCTGTTTAACACACATGAGGCCCTGGGTTCAAACCCTACCACTTCTAAAGGAAAAAAATAAAGTAAATTAGAATGTGAATATTTAAGAAGAGATGAAGGGAAGAGAGCAACAGAACCAAATGGCTTGTTTTATGCCCCCTCAAATAAGTATAATACTGGGAATGAAATATTTAATGGATATGTAGCAGATTTGACAGGTCAAAGAATGTGGACTAAGAATACAAAGCAGGAGAAGTTATGCAAAATGAAGAGCTGAAGGGAAAAATAAACAAAAATAGAATAGTCACTGTGAATGATTAAGCATCATATTTGAATAACTAACACGTATTAATTTAATTAATTTGATAAAACAATAAATTAACAAATATAGGAAAACAAATGAATTCCCAACAGAACAAACATAAAATAACTCTACATCTTGGCATATAGTAAACAAAAATGTTAAAATTCAGCAATAAAGAGACAAATTTAAAAGAGTCAGAAATAAAGACAAGTTACAAGTATGGGAGCAAATATAATAAGTATTCTAGATATCTAATATAGAGCAAAGCAAGTTAAAAGATAATGCAATGTGACATTAGTGCTCTGAAAAAGGTAAAATTCTTATCAGCCTAGAATTCTCTAATCAGTGAGTGTGTATCACTCAAAAGTAAAGACAAAGTTAAAACATTTTCAGCCAGCCACAGCTGAAATAATTAATTTCCAGTGATGTACACTGAAAAACAACATTAAAAAGACAAAGAAAGTTCATTAAATTGAAGGAAAATCATACAAATGGATCCACACTCAGAGAATGGAGACTACCAGAAATGGTAAGTAAGTTGGGAAATATTAAAAGGCATTTTCCTCTCATTTTAAGTTAATTTAAAAGACAGTTTATTGTTAATAATGTTTAGAAAAGTATAATGCATGACACATTAGCAAAAAGAAAAGGAGGAGGGGAATAAAAAGATTTTAACTTGTGTTAAATAGCATATTATACTCAGAGATTGACTATGAGTTAAAAATAATAGTGGATATAAAATAGAATACTAAAACCAGTCAACATATAAAAGGCAAGAAATGATGAAAAATAACATGTTTGCCTTAAGTTACATCATATTTATTATTATATTAAATGTAAATTATCTAAAAATAGAATTAAAAATTAAGAGCTAAATTAAACATGTCCATAGAAATTTAACTTAAATACAAAGACTAAGATTAAATGGAAAGCATGGCAAAACATATAACATATAAATATTAATTATAATAGAACTACAGTGGCTCTAATATCAAAGAAGAATTCAGAACAAGAAATATTTTAGAGATAAAGAGAAATGTTATATAATGTCAACAAATCAGTTCATCTAAAAGACACAACCCTAAATATGTATGTACCTGTGATAGCTACCTTTAAACACATATCCCAAGAATATCTACTTCCTGAAATTCATATCCTTTTATAATCCACTCTAATATTGTGTTAGAGATGAAATTAGTAACCAAATAAATGAGACAGACATGATATAAATTCTGATATTGTTAATTTTTTTCTGAAAATCTCTTGAAATATTATAAATTAAAAACCAAATTAAAAGTTTTCAGGGAAAATGAGAAAATATTAAAACTAAATTAAAAATAACATAATAATTTGCAGGATTTAGATAAAGCAATGCTTACGGTAAAATTCATAAATAAATGTTTATTTTATAAAAATTGTATATAGTCTGTGAGTTAAACTTCCATGATAAGAAACTGGGGAAAATATATAATTGTATGAATTGACAAATTATACTTGCATATAGTTATAGGATACAAAATGATGTTATATCATACGCATATAGAATATGTCAAGTAAATTGACCTATCCATTACTTCAAACACTTTTTTTTGTGGTGAGAACCTTAGAATTTATTTTCTTAACAATTTGAAACATACAACACAATACATTATTGTTAGCTATAGTCACTATGTTGAACAATAAATAAATCTTTAAAACTTATTCTTTTTATATAAACAAAATTTTTTACCTTTTGTTTAATATCACATCTCCACTACAAACCCCACCATTCCACTCTTTATTACTGAATTTTAATATTTTAGATTCCATATATAAATAATACCATGAAGTCTTTCTTCTGTGCCTGGCTTATTTCACTTCACATAATGTCTAAGAGAGTGCATTTCTAATGTATATATATGAAAAAGAGTTTTTGTCAACAATATTTATTTTTAAACACTTCAAAACAACTATAAAAAGAAAAATTCCAATTTAATAATAGGCAAAACATTTGAATAGCCACTTAATCAAGAAGGTATACGTATGGCCAATAAGTACGTAGAAAGCTATCCGTCACCACTAGTCATCTGAAAAACGTAAATTATACCACACTGAATTATACCATACCTCTACCCATTCTTTACAGTGGCTAAAGTAAAATGAAACTGATAAATAGGTGATATTAAAATTTAATATAAGAATCTTTAAGAGGTAGAGTCCAATGTGAGGAAGTTAGGTCATTGGTGACATGTCTTTAAAGGAGATATTGGAAACTCAGCCTCTCTTTGCCTCCTGACAGCCATAGGTGAGCAGGTTGTTCTACCATGTACTTCCTACTCTGATATTCTTCTTCACCACGTCCCCAAGGCAACATGGCCAACTGACCCGTTTTAGGGGGTGTGAAGGTGTTTCACATTTTGCTAAGGTGGTGTATACGTGAATGCATCTATTTGTCAAATGTTAATTAGGCCAGTTCCTCTTAACCTCCTTCTATGGCCCTGCATTTCCCTTCAGCTTCTGCATCAGCTGGTGACTAGAATTTATGGAGATAGATAACAGCATTATCCCAATTCTCTTGTAGACATCTATAAAGAATAAGCATAATAAACATTCAATATGTATTTATAATTATATATGTGGTAATCTTTAATCTGCCTGGACCACATTCTAATATTCATATCAGCTGTTAGAACTT
Source organism: Graphiurus murinus (assembly GCA_004027655.1). NCBI lineage: Eukaryota > Metazoa > Chordata > Mammalia > Rodentia > Gliridae > Graphiurus > Graphiurus murinus. The sequence continues at coordinate 69,825 of PVLC010002403.1, read as the reverse complement.
TGATAATTATCAGTTCAGGAATTTGGTATATAGAGTCAACCATCAAAAAATATTTTTCTCATTTTATATAGAAATGTTCAACTTGAATCCATGGTCATCCAAAAACATCAGCTTAATCAGATTAGCTTTGAATTTATCTTGCCTCAGGAATATTCTATTTGCTGGGTTTTTTTTTTTTTTTTTTCAGTACTGGGAGTTGAACCCAGGGGCATTCAACCTCCAAGTCATATTCCCTCAGCCCCATTCTTTAAAATTGTTTATTTTGAAACAGGGTTTCACTAAGTTGTAGAGGGCCTCACTAAGTACCTGAGGCTGGCTATGAACTCATGATCCTCCTTTATCAGCCTCCCAAGTACTGGGGCAGGACTACAAGTGTCAACCACCATGCCCAGCTATTTGCTGGGTTTCAAAACACATAATGGGAAAGAAAAAGAAAAAAGGAAACTAAAATTTATGTTTGCCCTCTTTCCTTTTTTTTTTTTTTTTGCGGTACTGGGGATTGAACTCAGGGGCATTCTACCTCCGAGCTATACCCCCAGCCCTATTTTTTTTTATTCTTTACTTCGAAACCGAGTCTCACTAAGTTGCGGAGTGCCTCACTAGGTAGCTGAGGCTGGCCTCGAACCCGGATCCTCTGGTCTCAGCCTCCCGAATGCTGGGATTACAAGCGTGCGCCACCACGCCCGGCTCCTCTTTCCTTTTTCAGTTTCTTAAGACATAATATATTTTCAATTGAAGGCTAAAATTGTTCAGAATATATGTTGGAAGTACCATCTATGGATTTGTATAATTGTAAATTCTTCTTTTTAAAATAAAAAAGGTATCATTAAAAAAATATGTTCCTCCTATGACATGCTCAAAGTAATTTTCTATGTTCTTCCTTTAGGGGCAGGATAGCACAATGAGAAAAATTTTTATTCAAATCTATGAATCCTTTTATGGTTATAATACCAAAAATAGTTTGGGTCAAAACATATGAGTCACAGCTTTTACTTAGACATAGCTGATTAAGAAAAGAACAATTTCTGTTTACTTCAGAAAAGATGTCCAGCAAATTTTTGTTATTTGCTACTCCAGTTAGTTGAATATTAGCAATACTTAAAATTTCCATGTTTCTATTATGATTTGATTGTTTATGAAATTTAATGCATTTTATTTAATTTAATTACTTAAAAAGCATTTTATTCCAATACATTGTGATTCTTTAAATTATGTGTGTGACTAAATAGCAATCTGATTTAGAAAGGAAAAGAACTAACATGAATGGACATCACCAAAATCAAAACCTGCCTCAGACTCTGCTGTTCAGCTTATGGAATACAGCTACATCCCCTTGCACTCCAAGTGTCAGAATTTTACCTGGAAGGGAAGCCTTGATAGAATATCTGTTTTCAGCTTAAACTTGTTTCTTTATTTCTTTCTCTTTTTTTTTCTTTTTTGTATTTAATCCAAGGGCATTCTAACTCTGTGCTGCAGCCATAGTACTACTTTATTTTTTAATTTTAAATCAGGGTCTCACCAAATTGCTGAGGCTGGTCTTGAGACTGAGATCCTCCTGTTTCAGCCTCCCAAGCGCTAAGATTATAGGTGTGCACCATGCTATTCTGTGCATTATATTTCTCTCTCTCTCTCTCTCTCTCTCTCTCTCTCTCTCTCTCTCTCTCTCTCTTCTCTCTCTCTCTTTTCTCTCTCTCTCTCTCTCTTTTTTTTTTTTTTTTCGATACTGGGGATTGAACTCAGGGGCATTTTACCTTTGAGCTATACCCCAGCCCTACTTTTTATTCTTTATTTTGAAACAAGCTTACAAGCGTGTGTCATCACACCCAGCTGCATTGTTTCTCTTCATTAACACCTTTCTTCTGTAATCCCCTCACAAGAGAACATAATGTCTTAACTATATCACGGGAGATATATACTACCATGAGAATGTTTTCAAAATTAATTATAGCTATATCACTGTCTTAGTAAGTTCCTGATAAGCTTGATTTAGGAATCCACAAAAATTAGATTTGCTTATGTTTCCCCACTATAATCAACAGAAGACATTACAATTATATGAATAACACTTTTAATATTTCTTTTTGAGAAATGTCTTACTTTCATTTTCTTAGTCATGCAATGTTTTTACATGGGCCTTGGTAGATGGGGAACAATCATACAAGAAATATTGTTTATGTTGCATAAAAAATATGCAATATAATTATCAGTTAGTTGCTCATTTTTATGTGCATGATATGTATATAATACTGTATACATGAAATTTAATGTTATCTGTACACATAAATCTTTTAGAATCATGCCATTCTATTTTTATGTAAAACTTAAAATATCATATAGTAATTTATGTTTCTTTCTTAAAAAGAGACACAATACAGCCAAAAAATTAATCTTGTAAAAAATATAACAATGTGAATGAATTAGAAATTATGAAAATGGGGAGAAGTAGAACCAATAATTATATATTAAGGAAGAAATGAAGGTTGCAAAGCAATCTCCAGGGTTCTCTTGTGTTTTGGTATGTCTGGTAAATAGAGGCACTGGCTCTCTTTGGTCCATACCATCTTTTCAAGAATGTTTGTAAAATGAACAAACTTGGAAGACAGAGTATCTTGCCTGGGGAGGAGCAAAAGGCAAATTTGTTTACTCTCCATTACAGTTAAGTATAATGTCTCTGTGGGGCAAAGTCAGGCCTGCTTACTTCTCATTTAAAAGATTTAGGTTCCCCAAGCCCAGGATGCCTCTTTAACTACATTTACAGGTATACTCTGGCCCTCTTGGGAAAATTGAACTTGGTTGCTTGGTGTACTTATGGATATTATAGCTACTGTTATTTGTGTAAGCAATGAACTCCTCCTTTGCTGGATCATGTTTTTGAGGGAGGTGTTTGCAGAATCAGATTGATTCATCACCAGAAGGGATTCCTGAATCCTTGCTGTTGATAAAGCCCCTTCAGCACAAGGACAATAAAAAGCTATATTAGTAAAAGATAATGATGATGATGATGATGATGATGATGATGATGATGATGTCAGAACTGAGCCAGTTAACATTTTTGCCTAATGAAGTAGAATGTTACTAGACAACAAGAGGCTTGTCTGTACTCTCTTGTTGTCTAGTAACAGGTAGAAATCCAGACACTAACTTTTCCTTTTTGTCGCCCAGAGCAAAAGAAGTACAAATTTAGTGACTCCAGTAAGATGATCCAAATACTGCACTCGGTGGCTTTGGACAGTATCACTTTGGCTTCATTTGGTGGTCAGTGGCTGAGAGCACTTAGCTCAGGAACAGCTGCTCCATGTGTTACTAATACCATGGATGTGGGGCACAGCCATATTCCAGGTCCAGGAAGGTAGTCGCCAAACTGTGTATGAAGTAACAGAGGGACAGCTGGTAGAGAGTAGGATGACAAAGACTATCAAGAGTGCTGTTTATGAGCCGGGCGTGGTGGCGCACGCTTGTAATCCCAGCATTCGGGAGGTTGAGACTGGAGGATCCGGGTTCGAGACCAGCCTCAGCTACCTAGTGAGGCACTCCGCAGCTCAGTGAGACTCGGTTTCAAAATAAAGAATAAAAAAAAAATAGGGCTGAGGGTATAGCTCGGAGGTAGAGCGCCCCTGAGTTCAATCCCCAGTACCGCAAAAAAAAAAAAAAAAAAAAAAAGAGTGCTGTTTATGGAGATACAGACAATTCATCAACCAAGAGGAAAACTGTTACTTAGATTAACTTATTCATATATTAATATTTATAACTTACATATTAATATTAACTCCACCAATCTTCAAAAAGTGTTCCAAAGTAGAGAGATTCTCTTTTGGTGGATGAGTTCTCTTAATTTCTTTTGTTTTGGGAATGTATAGAGTTGGGATTATTTTAAAGGGGGAAGAGCCCATAAAAATTAAATCGATCAATCTAATCTATGCAATCGAGTGAGTGGGTTAGATGTTACAGTGACAGTTGCATTGGGCTGAGTGTTGGTCTAGTCACAACTTTGAGATTCAAGAGTTTCTGAGAGGAGTGGCCATACCTATAAAGTAAATTTAATAAGAACAATTACAGAAACAGAAAATTCTATACTGTTCCTGTATGTTAAGAATTCAGTTTTCCTTTTGCCATTTGGGGACTCTGCGTGAAAATTTTAAATATTGATTTTAACTGTTTGGTCATTGAATGATGTGTGTACACAGCATTGCGCCAGCATTAGTCAGGTTAGACTTGTTTATTAAGATAGTTTTTCTCTAGTTCTTAATTGGAAATCTAAAATGAGTAAAAGGAAAATCTTGAAGGGAAAAGGCTTTGTGACCCTACAACAATATGCATATATTTTCTATAATGATGCCTTCATTAAGAGTTAACACCTTAATAGATGATTATTGAAAGGCAGGAAAAATGAAAGCTAGAGAGAAAATTATTTTTAAAAAGAGAGAAAGAAAAGAAAATATTGCCTGTCCTATAGTTTACTGTTTTTCCTTTCTTCTTTTTATTTTTGGCCAGATTAATTATGCTAGTTTTTACAGAATTTAAAATCGTTTTCTGCAACAAGCAATTCAGAGTTATAATCTTTTATATTTTGTATTGATTCTGAAGACAACACTTAATCTTTTCATCCGTTTAGAATAAATGAGATTATTTTCAGCCCATTTTACTGCTGAATAAACCAAGGTTTATTTAAAAAAAAGCAGTAAAAATTGCACAGGTAATATTATTTTGAAATTTGACATTGTCTCTGAACTCATAAGAAATTTAACCTCCCATTAATAACACTTAATTGACAACCCTGTAACATTATTATGAGTATGCACTTACAATTATATTTAATCTACTATTAAATTCTAACTCATGAATACAGAAGTAACCCCTATTTGAGATGTTAATGATGCTGTTTGTGATATATTATGATATATATGATTCTGGAAAGTTAAATATGTGTCATTCAAGCTGTCACACATAAATATAGAAATAAATCTAAATGAATGTGTTTTTTTTTAATCACCCACTAAAAATGTTCTAAGGACAGATCTTTGAATTATACCTTTTAGAATAAAATGTGCATATATTACCTGTGTTTACTACTGTTCCTTGTATATGAATTAATAGTTATAAGACATACAGTATGTGGATATTTGTATTAGGTAACTGAAACCTGCCATTTTAATTGTTTCTTTTAGAAATACAGATAATTGTAATCCAGGGATTGCCTTTGTTCCAAGCAATGGGTTTTAATTACATTTAAGAAATGTAATTAATAATAATTATATTATTACAATTGTACAATATTAATTACAATTATGTTATAATAAAGAACTCTAATTTCATTTGGAAAAATAGAAGCAATTTTGAAGCTCAAGGCATTCTTTCAAATTCTAAATGATTTTTTTTAAAAAAATTATTGCTTTTCCTTTTAGAATAACTATTTTCTCTTTTTACTCATTTGACCTTATGATGTCCTAAGTATATTGTACTTTTGACTCAAGACTCAGTCTAAACAGATAAAAAAAGAGTCAAATCAATCAGAAAACCATTCTGGATAATTTATTTTTGCTTGCTTGTTAAAGGTGGAGAAGGATTATTGCTGTTAAAAACCGATTAATTGATATATTTGATTAAATTGACCAATTATGGCAGTGTGGATGGTAAATGATGTCTTAGTCTCCAAGTACTATAAAGAGAAGTCAGTTTATTAGATGTGGGAAGTTTTACTTTAAGGTTTTCTCAGTGGATATCTTATAAATTAAGATTAATGTATTTGGGGTAATAATTGTTAAAACCTCTCATAACTGTATGTGCTAATTTCCATCCAGTCTCAACAACTTTAGTAGTTTCGTATCAGTTTTTAAAACTGGTTCAAGGAGTATTCAGATGTCAGGTTACCATTTTCTGGGTCTGATCATAGCTTTCTTACTGTTCTCCAAACTATAAATTGTAACCATTGGAAACCAGGATAGAAGGAAGGCAATAATCCTGAGTTAGAAAGGGAAACAGTATTTTTGCCTTTTTGCTGGAATACCAAGAGATTTTCTCATGGTACAAAAGTCATATGGGCATGCTAAATATCCCACTAGGTTATATAGAAGTACACCACAAAATCCTTATTATCTGTTCCAAATGAACTCCCAAACTAATGAACAAATAATATAAAAATGAAACAATAAGAATGTAACTCCTTATTTAGTAGGAATTTGCATTTTATAAACCAGTACTCTAGTTAATAATAATACAATGATGTTCCTTGACTGTACTTCCAGAATTACTGAGCAAAGTGTTAAAGCTGTCAAGATGAATGAGAATAAAAGAAGCTATAACAGAATGGAGAAACACTATATGAAAACATACCCTCATAGAAGAGTATTGTAGATATATATAAAAACTCAGGTTATGAGATGAGAGTAGCCAAATATTGAGGTCTCCAAAGATCATCTTTATTAAATCAGTGGATTTGTAACTACCCAGATCTTATTTTAGATTCTTATGGGATAAAGGATATTCCACAATTTAGAGATTATATATCAGTTGGAAACCAGGTTTTCTCAACTTTGTGTCAGAGGTACTCAGATGATTGAAATTTGAACATATTTCAGATATTCTTGTGCTTTTAGCACTTTTGTTACATAGCTTCTTTTGTTGTTATAAGAAAGGAAAATCTGAAACTAATACTGGAATATGAAGATGCTAATTAACACAGTCTATATATCTGAACATGACATGATCTAGCTATGACTTGGGCTCTATCCATTGCCAAGGTTGTTGGCTAACTTACCTGGCTGGGTGGATGTCCTCATTGTCCACAGTGCTTCCACATGAAAATTTCTAGAAGTTCAATGTCAGGGAGTGTTAATCTTTAATAATGAGGTAATTGGAGAGCAAAATGATTAGTAGTTGGCCAAAGGTAAACAAGTCATTAGCCTTTCCTACTAGATCCTTTAAGTAGGACAGACTATGTAAGTTGTAGCACCCAACCTAAAATGACAGTACAGGGATCCTTGTTTAAAAAAAAAAGTTAAGAATGTTAATGCAGCAAGAACAGAATGTTAAACCAAGTTCAAGGCCCTTCTCAGCATAAAGGTTCTGTGCTATTGTATAGCTCACACACCTAGGAGGCCAGCCCTGCCTTCAAATGTATATGAGTCCCAAATGTAAAAAATGGGGGAGAGGGGAGATTTCAGAAGGATGTCTCAGTTATGATGTAAAGAAAAATAAAGTTATATAGATGGAGATGATGCATCTAAGAACCAGTTTGGAAAGTTGTGATAATTATGTGATTAAAATACATACTCTGATGGCTAGTGACATGTTACATATATTTACTGTGTAAGAGGAAAATGTTGGGTGGTTTAATAGATACAGCTAATTGAAATGATCTTGAGTAGTATGTAGCATGCACTCTGACTAGTTTCTACAACTAATTTAGAATTCAGCAGAATAATGTGAAGTCTTTTACTACTTAATTAAACTTCCATAATGCCTGTTTTACCAAGATGAATAAAATACATAAATTGTATGAGGTGACATCTAATGCACACAAAAAAAGAGAAATGTAAAAATCAGAACAGTGGGTACATTAAACTGATTCTTAATAATTGAAACCAATTTAATCATTTGAGATTATTTTATTCTAGCTGACGTAATACTGTAGCAGTTATATTCTAATTATAACCTGTTTCATTTTACTCTGCCTTTCTAGTTAATTATTACAGTCAATTTGTAAAATGACATGGTTCCACATTTGCATAGGTCACTATTAAATAAATGAATAGCTGAAATTACTCTAGCATTGAAGTGTCAACTTTGGTAGAAGTCAAGAGGACTTCAAATGTTCTTCTAACACCCCTTAATGTGTTAATGACCACGATTAAACTGCAATTAAAAGGCCAGGAAAAATGCATGAAACAGTTAATAGAAAAATAGCACAGACACAATTAAAACGATTCTGGATTTTTTTTTTTTTTTGACTGATAGAAAATAAAGTGATATGCTGTAAAAAGTGGAGTGTGAATCTATTTCTAACTCAAGGCAGAGTTGACAGTTTAATGATAACAAATCATAGGCTGCCTTTTTGGGGGAGCATTGAACGTCAGCTTAAAATTAACATCAGTAGTAAACAAGACAATGTGGTGATTTTACCTTGTATTTAAATTACTACTTATTATGGTACTAAATAATAGCTTTAAATAACTTGGTGTCCAGATTACTGATATACAGTGTATCTGTGTGAGAAAAAAGAGAGACAGCACTGAAAGATATGTTTAAGTTTTTGTCATCCTAAATAAAGGATAAGCGTATGTCTTCATGGTGCAGTCTTCTTAGAGTTGCCTGTGAAACCTTTCGCTGAATCTGTTGTTCACTGAAACCCCAACACTATTATTAGAGCACTTCACTCACCAAAGTAATGCATTAGGATGAGCAGCACAGACTATATTTCCCAAGATCAGGGGTTTTATCTTACTCAGGAGTGCACCAGAAAAAAAAAAATTTAAAATTATGCACAAGCCTTCATCTGTCAAGAAGCATCTCACAACCAAAAGAGAATAGACATTTTTACAAAGGACCCTCTTGCAAAGTGTTTTATGGATAATGTTTTTTTTTTTTTTTAACAATTTACCCATATTTCTTCTTCTTAACCTAGATTACTCAATATATGGAAGTCACAGAAATTTTTTTATCAGGCATTTTTTACTGTGTACAAGTCATACACATACCAAATGTTTGTGTTCAAGTAGGCTTTAGTACCTTTACTCATGGGTGTGGTGGCTAACTATCATTGTGAATATAGATGCAGAAAGAAACAGGGAACTATGACAGTTACCAGGGTAACTCGTGTCTGATTCCATACCCACATCTCTTATCTATGATTCTATTAATAGGTTAGCTATAACTACATTTGCCTTGAGTTATCTATGTTGTCTTAATTCTACAATTACATTCTTATATAATGTTTATTATAATTTTAAGCAGATGTATGTTCATGACAAACTCATGGCTAACACTGAATCTTTGACAATGGCAACCTAGTCATCTCTGATCATTGATCTCAGTAATTGGTGGAGTATGGCATTAGTGATATGCTTTAATGGTGTACAGTGTTTATATATTTTTAATATTGACTACATAAAAAATCACTTGACCTGTGTCTGAAGTATAACCAGTGGGGAAAATTACATGAAATACTCAATATTATAGAAATACTTGATAGTAACCTAAGAGAGAAACAAAATATCTTTTATTAATCAAGCCAAAAATAATTTAGAGGAACCAATGTCAGGTTTCCTATGGAGCTACATAGTCAATATGCCATTTTGTAGGTCCCTTCTAGACCTGATGACCAGAAGTGGTTAGGAGAACATTTATCAATAGCATGGCAGTCAGTATATGAATTAAACATTTGGGAGTGAATATTTCAAATGTGTTACAACCCCCTCTTTAAGAGGTCAGTGAAAAATGGATTGGGGTAATTATCACCTATTCCCAAGGGACATTTTTAAAAGAAAATTTATTTTTAGTTTACATTGCTATTCAAATACCCACCCCCCACACACATAAATTCCATCATCTCTAACTTCTGAAAAGTATTTTATTATAAACTCCTGTTTTAAAATTTTACTTTCTTACATTACAAGCTACCTTAACAGAAAGATTTTCCTTCCTGTAATTTTTGTCCTAAAAGATATGAAAGGAGAAAGAATCATGTAGTAGTTACTTTCATGATTATAACCTGGCACAGTTGAATCAGTGAAACAAAAAAGTGCCTATTTGAATGTCACTTTATCCATGTTCCTAAAATGGCAATTGGAATAAGGTTATGCTATTTTCTGTGTTTTAGTCTCGGAAGCTTTTTTTTCCCCCAAAGCTGTTTAACCAGCGCAATGAATGAACCTTAGTCCCATGTGTCACATTTCACATCTACAAAGTGGACATAGGAATAACTGTTATTTATATACCTTTTTTGTAATAGCCATATTAAATTATGACAAAGAAATGAGATGCAAGAGGTAGTGGGCACATTTCTGGTTTCCTAAATATTTATCTTAGATGTAGCAGTGGAAAGGGGACAAAATGTCTTCATCATGCTTAGAACTTAACAAAAAGAAAAATAACAGGATGAAAAAAGCATCAACTAGAGTCAAATATTAAAGATTAGCTAACAGCCTGGATAAACAGGAAGAATTCTAATTAATTTTGGTCTTCCGTAAAGGTACAAGGCAAAACTGATATACTTTCATCCAAGGAAGCATTGTTTGTGCCATATAAAATTATTGTAGTTAAAAGCATGATTCCTTTTATGGTTTAAAATAGTTTTATAAAAGTACTGGGGACATGGGAAAAGCATGCCATCAGGTCGTCTCTGCTCAGAAAGGAATGGAAGTTCTCTTTGTAAGATAGAAAGGTAGGGAGAGAGTAGCGTAGAATAGAAGGCAGAGGGTGCTAAAATCTATAAACTTTGTGCTCCAGGCAGAAGAACATTATAATGTACAGTAATTACAGAAGCTTTTTTTTTTTTTTTTTAGTATTAATTGTAATAGAACCTCATGAGGTAAGTAGGGTCAGAATAAAGGTAAAAACAAAATCAGAAGTGGTCAAATGAGAAATGTGGGCACATATGTCGTTATTAATTTGTACCTAACAAGATATATGCTTACAATGCACGAATAAAAAAAAAAATCAGAAAAGAGACAGCCATGTGAGCACATAGAGAATAAGAATGAGGATGACAAACCAATGTCAGAAAAACCAGAAGTGCGGATCCCCCGCATTGATCATCGATATTCCAGAGAGTGGCAGGAATACTAAATTATCTAATCTCTTCTGGGATCTTCTTTTATATTTGACTATGACTTGGGGGGTAGGGAGAGCGAGACCCTGTTTATTTTCTCTCAAGAGTATCCCCCACACATGGTTCCAATTTTCCACAAAGAACCTAGACTAGGGATGAAGGAAGAGGTGTCTAGTCTGTTGTCAAGTGACCAGAAGCTGAAGCCCTGATGAACTGACTCAAAGAAAGAAGTAGGCAGGTGTTCAGGGTGGGGGAAACCTTGATGAGATTTAATAATTGTCAGTTAATTTCCATAGAAAGATGCTTTCATAGAGAATAATTCCTCAGTAGTTTCTGCTCCCATCTTTAAGCCATCCACTGCAAACACAGGTCCTGCTTCTATTCTTCGAAGTGTGGGGTTCTTGGATGGAGAACTACAGGGATTGGTGCAAGAATTGCGAGAAGTAAGGCCTATACATTGAAGGTATTTTTAGCTGCATATTTCACATTCATTCTCATAATTCTTATTTATTACCATAATAAATTTTAAAGGCATGTGCATCTATTCAGTAATTTTAAAATAAATTTAAATCTCACCCAATATAAAACATGTGCTTAATGCAGGATGAATGTCGGGGTCAATCAGGCTGGGTGCTCTTTTCACTTAAGTGTCACCTAGATTCTGATAATGAAGATGAAATGTACAAAATGCAGAGTATTGGGGAGATAAATAGTATAACAAAAAGAACAAAGTTCAGAGGAAGAAAGTATTACATAAAGGTAATTAGCTTCATGAAAATCGAGATTTTCATGAAGCTAATGCTCTTTTTTCATTGTTGTTGTTATATTGAAGCTTGAACCCAGGAACATTCTATTTCCAAGGTACATCTCTAGTCCTTTTTATTTTTATTTTGAAACAAGAGCTTGATAGGTTGCTGCGAGTCTTGCTAAGTTGCTGAGGCTGACCTCAAACCTGCCATCCTCCTTTTTCAGCCTCCCAAGCATTACAGATGTGTGCCATTATCCAAGGCAGAAAGCTAATTCTTAATGGAGAGGCAGAGTTTGAACTCATCTAAATTGAAAGAACAGTGTAGAATTCTGGTGGGCAGAGTAGGAGTCATGGAAGGGAGCTCAAAGTTTGATTTTCCTGGAGTTACAAGGATATGTTCCTATTTCACTGGCCTCTTAGGTGAGAAACATAAATTGAAGACATAATGAACTTACCTGACAGGTGTGGAGGGTGCTGATGAAGGTTTAGGAGCATATGAGTGATGTAATTTAAGTTTCAACTAAGAGACAAGACATCCAGTAGTGGTGCTCAGTAGACCATTAAGAGAAAAGGCTGGAGACAAAGGAGAAGTTAAAAAGATGTTGGCATATTAGTTGTGGAGTGTGTGTGTGTGTGTGTGTGTGTGTGTGTGTGTGTGTGTGTGCACGCAACTTAACAAGGCATGCATTTAGAAATTGAGTAAGCTATTAGTTTACTCACATTAGGGGAACATTTTAATAATTCCCCTTTGGAGTGTAAACACCAGTGTGCTCTTCCTCTGGAGTTGGCTGTCTTATACACTGCCCTTATATTTTCTTGGAAACCTCAGATTCTTGAAGCCAGTTCTTTTCTGTATAGTTTAGATGGTTGTCATTACATTTAAATGAATTACCTTTGGCATGAATGACAAGAGGTTGTAGCAATTGCATTTAACATATTTTGCTATGTTCAAAGCATTTCATTTTAAAATGGTGAAATATTATAATAATTGTGGTTATCAAAACAAGTCAGTTTGTCATTCAAATCGTTTTTTTTTTTTTAAGTTTCTGGTTAAACATCAAGGATTCTCCATATTGTGTATTCAAAATATTTTTAGCTGGAATTCAGCAACCTTTGAGAATGTTTGGGGGAAATATAGGATGTAATTAAGACATATTTGGAACAGTGGAAACAAAAAGAACACTATGGGAATTTGATAGGTCCAAGGAATGAGATGTATAAGAAACAGATGATTAGATTGGTAATTTTTTATGTTAAAGAAGAAAAAAGAGGTAAATGGGTTAACTAATTTAAAATATTATTTGGTTAACTAATTTTAAATATTATTTAAAAGTCAATTGAACAGTTAACTCAGGAAAGCAGAATAGAGAAAACTATAAGAAGATGAATAATGAAAGCCTAGAAAAGAGAAACACATTAAATGAAGGTAAGAGACTACAGAGAAAGAAACAAATAATATTAAAGAAAATATGCGTAGAAAAAGGCAAGAGTATGTCTAAATATTCCGGCTGTATAACTGAAAAGGTTTGACTTGAAAAAATGCTGCCCTAATTAACTTATATATTTTTAAATATTGTAAAATTATCCATTTAAAATGCTTTTAAAGTAGCATATAAGAGTCTATAAAACGCTAATTCTTCAATTTTTCAAAATGCAAATTTTAATCAATTTTCTTTCTGTAACAATTTATTATTCATTTAGAACTATTATTCTTTAGGCTTAATTTTTTGGAGGGACTATTGTAAATCAGCAATTGCTTTGAATACATTAGACTGAGTTAGTTGCTCAAATTATTTTAAAAAGTACCTAGGTTCTAAACAAGAAAATTAATTGCGAAGTTGAGAAAGTGTCGATCTATTTAAAGCTGACAGTTGTTGAGCATTGTGATGTATCATCCTGACATGAACTGAATGAGGTAGATTAGTGACTGACACTAGCAATGTCAGAATTTACATTACAGCACACACAAACTCCATGGAAATATACTATTAGCACCCACCATAAGCAGTGATGAGTAATGAGATAAAAATTGACAACGTCAATAGTCATAAGCCCTCACAGTCAAGAATAATGAACTACATGTGTGTACGTGCAGGTGTATATTCACAGAAATATAATAAGGAAACATACTTTTTATGATTTCCATCAAAATTAAATTTTATGTGGCAATAAATGCCCTGTGAATACATCAGTGATAATATTAATTTTGGTGTATGTAGATTTAATGTAGACAATGTTTGCTGCAAAAGACAATGATAGAGGTGGTGTTATTATAATCCTTTAGAAGTAGAGATGATCTGATATATGTGCTTTTCCTCCTCTACATGAAAAATGACCAAAAATATCTATTTTAACTTATACTGTGTTAATTAAATTCATCCTTTGCATACTTGATCTAGAAATGCTATGCACATTAGATAAAAAGTGTCTTTTTAATTTTTTTTAAAGCTATCTTATATATTAGAATTTCTCTTTTATAACTTGGAAAGGATGACACACCTTCCTCAGAATTTTCTTTGGAAATTAGAACTTCATGAAAGAAAAAAAAATGTATGGTACTTTTCTTAACACTGTTTAGTTAGTGATTATTGAGCATGCAAAAAAAAAATCTCTTGAGTGAATATAGCACATGTTTAACAATGCTTAGAAAATCATTGTTATGTGAGTAAAATTTAACACCTTATGAGAATATATTTTCAGACTCTCTTTGATTTATGGGTTTTGTTTTTTTTTAGGAGATAATCTCGTATTCATTTTCATTTTCTTCCTTTTTTTTTTAAGGAAATACTATGACAAATATTTTTTGGTCTCTCATTGTAGTTGCCAAGGCATATGAGGTTGACCACAGAGTTTAGTACTCCTGCAGCAGCAAGCTCAGAAAGCTGATGTATAGTCAAGAAGGAAGCAGGGACTATGGAGAAAGACATGGCTCTCAGGTTCTATTTGTGTGACACATAGGCCAGCAACTGGCAGTGGCCGTCATCTTCAGTGGCAACGGGGGCAGGTCCCAGGGTCACAGGCTCTGTAACTGCCAGTAATCCTGAGTGAATCAAAATGAAAGGTGGTAGGAAAGACTAGTAGGAATTTATCCAAGAAAACCAAATAGGCATTCAGCTTTTGGCAGTTAAGTAAAGGAGATTATTGACACCTTAAATAAAAATGATCATGATGAATTCTTTCTGCTCCCTCTTTATGGTGTGTCAGTGGAGCTTCTAGACTTTCATAGAAAATACACACAATCTATATACACACAATATATACTATTTTTACTTATACCCCCATACATATTTTTCTTTTCCATCATTTTCCTTAGAATAACATTAAATTAATATTTATGTATAATTAATCACTCTTTATATTTGAAAATATCTCATTAGCTTTATTGCTATATGTAGGTATTATAGATACAAAAATTGCACATTTGTATTTGCATTATATGTTCCTTTCTATATAAGTTAGCAATTTAGAAAAATTTCAGTTTTTATGTAAAATGTAAACTATGCAAACCAAACCATATTTTTTTACAGTTACATAGTTGTTGACATATATATGTATATGTATGTGTGTAATATTTGATATATTCTATGTGTATCATCACACACCTGTCCATATTTGCTTTGTAGATTTAACTTTCAATGAATCTAGAGTCCGATTTGGTTTTCCATTTGCAAGGAAACTAGATACATCCGGTTTTAGCAAAAATGTGATTTTTGCTATAACCTATACAAAGTTAAATATGTTAATACAGGGAAGTCAAAAGTAAATGAGTCATTTTTAAAACTTGAAAATGGAAAGGAAAAGACATAGACATATACATGCATGATATTTAATAATTGCAAAAAAAACTATTTAGAATGTGAAGAATGAGGTCTATTTTCCACTTATTTGTATGCTTCTTATTTGTATGCTTTGAATGGCTCTTTTGTTCCTCAAAAAAAAAAAGTTCCTAGAATAATTTTTTACATTTTTTAAACCCTATTTTATAAAATATCTAATTCTGACATCACTCTTCGCATTGGATCAATTATCTAGACTGAATAAACTTTAATTGAGCCATTTAAAATATGCGCAGCTGTTGTGAAATGAAATAGGCAGATAGTTTATTTCATTAGTATTAATTTAAATGTTCACAGTTTTGCACATTTTCATATGCAGAGTGTATTTTTATAGTAATACTTTAGTCATTTTTAAAGAGAATGAACAAACAATCTAGGTTTTGAAAAGTACTTACCAGGTGCCTGTGTTTGTTTCTGAATGCATCAAAACTATTGAACCTACATTTGTTCCCATACATCTTTCCAGCTGGTTTAGCAATGAATAACAACCTGAATTCTTTTCCATTCTCTTAATTTTGTGATTACTTGTATTGTTAACTGGATATCTTTCAGAAATTCTTCTTTCTTTTTTAAGACTTCTTCTTTTTTTTTTTTTTTTTTTTGCAGTACTGGGGATTGAACTCAGGGGTATTCTACCGCCAAGTTATACCCCAGCCCTATTTTTTATTCTTTATTTTGAAACAGGGTCTCACTAAGTTGTGGAGTGCCTCACTAGGTAGCTGAGGCTGGCCACGAACCTGGATCCTCCAGTCTCAGCCTCCCAAATGCTGGGATTACAAGAGTGTACCACGACGCCTGGCTTTTTAAAGGCTTCTTATTGGTGCATTAGAATTATACAAAATAGTGGGATTTGTTGTTTCATATTTGTATATGCATGTAACATCATTTGGTCAATTTGATTATTTTACCTTACATATATTTATTCTAATGCACAAAGAATTATCTGGTGAATATTTGTCAAACTCAATGTTTGCTTTTCTTCTTTCCCAAGGTTAAAAAATGGACAACGAAGACAAATTTATTACTATTTATTTATTTTGTTACTGGGAATTAAATACAGAAGCCTTCTACTCCTGAACTACATCTTCAACACTTTTTACTTTTTATTTTGATACAGAATCTCACTACATTGCTGTGAACTCGTGATCTTCCTGTCTCAGCCTCCCAAGTACTAGTTCCTTTTTTTTTTTTTCTTTTGATTCTTGACACATATATTTACATTGTGCAAGATGTTACTATTGTTGTTGTTTTGGTTTGGTTTATCTGTGACACCAGGTTTTTAGGTTTAAAACTTTGTTTCTTATTTAACAATATTAATACAATAATGTTTCTTATTATTCAAAAATAAAATGTTCATCTTCTACTAGTACTTTTCTTTTTTATGACTACTCTTATACATCAAAAGTATATGTATATATATATATATGTAATTTTAATATTCTTTTCCTAACAGTTCTATTGTTTCAATTAAAGTGATTTAATGTTATATACAATTTAATGTTATATGCACTTATATTAAAAATACACATATAGTGCACGCACATGCACACATACAAATACATACACATGTATCTTACCATCATCTTGGGACTGGAGAAAAAACCTGATGTAAATAGAAGTGATGGCTCATATACTATATGAACTATTACTTATATATTATACATATATACATATATGTATATGAGCTATTTCTTACATATTACACACACATATACCAGTAACAGAAAAAAGAAATATATTTGAGAGCATATCTACACATATTCAAAACAGTCTAACAAGTATTCAGATCTTTTTAGGAAAAAATATATTTGATCCAAATACTTTAAGCAGATACTCTTAGATATTATTATCTCATCTCACAGGATGGTTAAGAAATTGTCCAGCTATTAAGTGGCAGATCCAGATTTCAAATCAAAACTTTTGCTGTGAGCACCATCCTATATGGCACATACTAAAAAAAATTGAGATGCACACCTGGGATTATAACAGGAGTACTTTTTGTCCTGATGGAAAAACATGAAAAATAAGCATATAGAATAAGAACATGATGGGCCCAAATAGATATTGCTCTGTTTTTCTCCTGTGAATCAATCAGCTATTATCCAAACAATTAGAATTTCCAACTTGCTTCCAAAGGGATAGTCACTGTATAAAGACATAACATTTAGATTTAAATTTTATAGTAATATATTTCATATTCCATACATACATATAAGTGAATACATGAATAAGTATTCTCAAGATTTATAATGACCACACAATTGAGGATTAGATAAACCATTTTAGAATGAAAATACCATGCTGAAATGACTAAGTTAGGAATCCACTCTGTAGAATCTATACTTTACTTTTGCATACTAGGTCAGATTTCCCATTCCTTTTAATAACAAGGCATCTCTAAGTCAGCAGCATTTCTATATATCAAAGTTAATACTAAATGACAGAACGAAAACCTAGTACAATAATTGTGTAGAAAAGTTCAACTATTTTGTGGATAGAAATTAACTAACAGCTGAAGAAATCACAACCTATTCAATGTATTTAAAAATAGCACAGTAAGTACTGTGGAAAAATAATTACATTTAAAAATTTTTCTGTGCCTACTGTGTACATATCACTGTGCTAGTACTTTGTACTTCATTGACATTTAACATCAACACAGATAAATAAAGTATCTTAAATTATTTTAAAATTTAAATTGTGTGTAGTCTTTGGAGTAATGTTGCCAACTATTCCAAAAGTTCAGTAGAAATAGAAATTCATATTTTGCTATGGGATAGCATTTTTTTAAAGTGAAACTTTTACTTTCCTTTGGGTAACTCTCTTACAGCTCAGGGAGAGTTTATATCAAGTGGCTGCCTTTCAATAGTTTCAGATTAATTGCTTCAGGCATTAGAATGAAAAATTATCGATCCTACTCAGTGTCCTTCTTCAAAATAATAAATTAATGCTGGGCGTGGTGGCGCACGCTTGTAATCCCAGCATTTGGGAGGCTGAGACCAGAGGATCCGGGTTCGCGGCCAGCCTCAGCTACCTAGTGAGGCACTCCGCAACTTAGTGAGACCCGGTTTCGAAATAAAGAATTAAAAAATAGGGCTGGGGGTGTAGCTCGAAGGTAGAATGCCCCTGAGTTCAATCCCCAGTACCGAAAAAAAAAAAAATAATAATAATAAATTAATTACAGTCAAGAAAGAAAACAGCCAGGTGTAGTGGCGTATACCTGTAATCCCAGTACTTGGGAGACTGAGAGAGTAAGATCACAGGTTCGCAGTTGGCCTTAGCAACTTAGTAAGGCCCTTAGCAACTTAAGTCCCTATTTCAAAATAAAATACAGTTAGTGGATGTAGTTCAGAGGTAGAATGCCCTTGGATTAAATCTCCAAAAACATAGAAGGAAGGAGACAATTTTAAGAATATTCTAGTAACTTTTTCAAACTTTTGCAAATTATATAATTATTTCATGCATGCTTAGTCTGCTCATTGTCATATATGTATATACAAATGTAAAAAGAACTTTGATGGAAACAACATTTTTCTAATTTCCATGATCACAATAACAAAATGCAATCTGAATTTGTGTGTTACTATTAGTTTTGACCCTCAAAGTTAATCCCCGATTCTTAACACCAATGTGTATGACCAATAAGAAAGCAGAGTCTTGTTGTGAGCAACATGTTGTTCTGCATCCTGGCTTGGTTAGTAATGAAAAGACAGACTCCACGGGCAATAAGAACTGAATACTCTTATTTTGAATTGTTAAAGTCACTTGTAATATATATGACTTAAGTGTTTCTTTCCCTTACTGGAAAAGATACTCACTGGCCATTATAAAAAAAAAAAAAACATAATTACTTTTTTCTTATATTACACATTTGTTCATAAAAATTTTATTTTAATAGTATGTACCACATGTAAATGTGCATCTTTGCTACCACTCTTTCCTTACCCATTTTCTTAAAATAAAACTTGCCATGACTAAGCACCTGCAGGGTTTAATCCTCCCAGTTATTCTGCTGGTCAGCTATCTCATGACCATTTTACAAACATGAAAGTCAAAGTTGTGAGGTGATGTCTATGTCCCATGGGTCTCAGAGGAAAACAGTGACAGAGACTGGCTTGATTCCAGTTCTGTGTTGCTCACTCTATGGACCACAGTGACACCCTCCAGTTTTATGGTCTTCTCTTTTCTTCACTCAGTCTTATTAACAAGAAAGTGAAGATTATAAAAGGTAATATCTGCATGCCTAGGCATTAACACCGTGCCTGGAAGTCTATAGGCAGTCAATGAATGTTAACTCATCATTATAAGCACTGCAAGGATATGAGTTAATGTCTATCTAGATCCAAACCAACACTACCCGTGAGCTAATTAAACTAATTCATGCTAAGATATGAATGACTGTTAAACATCCTTCTTGCCTCCTGCCTTCCTATTAACTTGTCTGAATTTTTTCCAGAAGGATTTCTTTCAAAATAGAATTTGGCAGCTCAGTGATTATCTGATTAATAGCAGGTAAGATAACAAAGGAAAACAAATAATTCAAGGAAACATTGGCTAAAATTGTTTGAGGTGAATGACAATGGAAGACATAGTTGAAACAATACTATGAAGCCACAATTCTGATGAAAAACTGTGTGTAGGTATGCAGAGGTTGAAAAATACACATGTAATAATTCAGTTTTATATGGATCTGGATAAAATGAACACAAACAAATCACATGCTTAAAATGTAAGATATTTATTGCAAAATGGGTTGTAGTTTTGCTAACTACAAGATAGGTGTTTGATTAATCCTTAAAAATCAGTGGTAAAAGAAAATTCCATTGGTTTTAATTTTAAATGCAATGTATTGCTCCCATTTCCTGTTATGACTATTATATAAAGATGTTCATAATCATTTCTTGCCATTAAAATTTAACTCATTTTATTATCATTGCATAGATTACAGGTCACATCTGTTTGTATCAGAAGAACTATCACTACATTTAAAAGGAAGAAAGCATACTTGTCCTTGTTTTTGTTGACACAGAAATTACTCTGTAGCCTTGGACTTCCAGACAAAGGTTTCATTCTGATAGTCAGCTCTCAAGGATTAATTTCACTGAAAATCTTCATCTTTACTTTTTTGATACTAAATACATGTTTTGTTTATTTTAATAAATTTTGTACACTTGTAAATAAAGCTGCTTCAATTGCAGGTGATTGTTGGGGTCCTGAGATAAAACTCATTAAAAATATTTTCCAACAAACATTTTGTTTTAGTTACTGAAATTCAGATGACTTTATATCACAATGACAACATGACAAGAAAAAAAATAACATCATGATTGCCTATTTCCATTTGAGGATTTTGTTCAATGTTGGATTTATTCACTGTAGAATTTCACCTAAAAAAGGCAGAAAAGCCTTAAAAATGTTTTATGGATTTAAAAATAGGCAAAATCATGGCCACTTTGAATTCCCAATCACAAGTGATATTTAGGGTGAAATAATTTTTTCTAAATAATCAGTCACGGTGTATACTTAGAGAAAACAGGATAATTGCATATTAATATAAAATATTAATGTTATATGTTATAAACAAGGCAGAGCAACTCGTAATATGCCACAGATTTTTTTTTTTTAATGTTGAACTCAATGAGTAATAAGCTTGTGAGGAAAATAATTATTTTATTTTATTTTTTTTTTGTGGTACTGGCGATTGAACTCAGGGACATTCAACCTCTGAGCTACACCCCTAGCCCTACTTTTTATTCTTTATTTTGAAACAGGGTCTCACTAAGTTGCGGAGTGCCTCGCTAGGTAGCTGAGGCTGGCTGCGAACCCGGATCCTCCGGTCTCAGCCTCCCAAATGCTGGGATTACAAGTGTGCACCACCACGCCCAGCTGGAAAAGAAATTTTAGTGGTAGGAACTGTTAATAAATTGTTCAAGTAATTGAGTATATTAGATGATAGATATATGGATGGATAGACATATGAATGAATGAATGGTTGATGGATGCTAAAGCGATCAATTGATTGAGAGTTATACACACAGAAGAAGGGAGGGAGGAATTCTTTAGTATGGTTTTGAAACTTCTGTTAAGTTTGACACTGGATTTATATTACCTACATTAGATATGTAAAACTAAGATGAAATAACTTTGAAGGCGCTTATGTTTTTAAGATATTTAAATTTCACAGAAAAGACAATGTAGCTTGCAAACAGCTTATAACAGATTACTCTGGAATGGTGATAAGAGAAATCCCATATTGTACATATTTTTCAACCAGACATTTCTTAGTCATTGATCAATATAAAACTATGTTTTTTTGCTTTTCAAGGCTTTCAGTTATTATATTATGGGGACCTCATAATGACATTATTTCTTTTGCACAGAGGCCAAATTATGTGTGGAAATGTAGCTTGAATAATCCTGTTAACTCCATAAGGTAATCATCAAGATCTTTCCATGAGAGAAAAAGTAAGAAAGGAAGTAGTCAGATAAAAGCATAGGGAAGCTAAAGGAGCAAGGGGAAATTTGTGTTTACTTTGATCTTGTTTGGTTTTATCTTAATCTTTGGTAAATAAGCTTGCCCGGGTATTGATGTTGACATCTCAATGTAGGAGAAATAATTTCTGGAGCTTTGGTTGACTTAAAACTTGGCTGTGTTTAGCTATAGACACTGGTCTGTTCTCATAAATAATACAACTGGGTAGAGTTGATTTAAGATGAGAAGCTATAAATCCAAAGGGCCCATCTGTCCCTGTTTTTCCTTCATGTTGTCCACTTCTCTTACCTACTTCTAAATTTGTCTATCAGAAATTTTTTTCTTCTCTCTTTTCCTCCTTCCCTCCTTTCTTTTCCTCCTCTCTCATTCCCTCTTTTCCTCCCTCCTTTTTTTCCTTTTTCTGTCTTCTTTTCTTCATTAGTCCAAGCTCCAGATCACAGTATGTTTCCAGACTGCATTCTTGAACTCCAGCTGTGTGTTCAA
>PVLC010002403.1:0-37500 GCA_004027655.1 Graphiurus murinus | reverse complement strand
AGCTCTCAGCCTCATTCAAGCAAAATAGCAAATCTGAACCAGGTTATGGGTGGCCATTGCCAGGGAGACAAAACTAAAACCTGGAACCACGTCAGGCTGGACTATTAGGCTCAGGGACAGGAGGAAGAGGAGTGGTCAGGATGCATGGTTTTATAGGAGTCACCTAGTAATCTGCTAATTCAGAAAGAGAAATGTGACTTCCCAAGGCTTCTTTGAGTAAATAATGATCCAGATGGGGGGAAAAAAGAGCCTTTATGCTCAGAAACATTTGGACAATTTAAGGAAGGAAGGTTTGAACATAGGTATGGTCCACATGCCAAAGAAGTTAATACTCCAGAGCCAACATTTATATTGCAACTACACTATTTTCTTCCAAATAGAATATTTTCAATCTCTAAATATTTTATGGAAAAAATACTAAGTATAAATTATGATAGTAAATGTAGAAAGGCATTGCTATGGTTTGAATATGGTTTATGCCCTTCCAAAGGTTCATGTGTACGGAATGTGGTCCCCAGAGTGGTGGCACTGGAGGATGGTATATACTTCTAAGAAGTTACTAGGAAGTCCTTAGGACCTTGGGGACATGCTCTTGAAATGTAATTCCCTTGGAACTCTGATAGTTCTCACTGAAAAGCTTTTAAAGCCTGAGTCTAGCCCCACTCACCTTTCTCTGTTTCCTATGAGAGATACAACCACTCACCTGGTACTCATTCCCAGCACTACTCTCTGTCATTTGCCCTGAGACCCTCATGAGAACTGAACCCCACTAAGGCAGCATGCCTTGGAATCTCTGAAATTGTGAGCTAAATAAACCTCTTTTGTTATTAAGTTTGCTGCATCAGGCATTTCACTGTAGTAATGCCAAGTTGGCTAGAACAGCCATAGACATTTGGATTAGATAGAATACCATCTCAAGGAAAACTTGCATCAGGCAGAAGAGTTAGGACATGCATAAAATAAAATGGGCAAAAAAGTGGGATTATTATTACAAGTATCAGATCAGTTAAGTGTGAAAAGCATAGTTTAAAGAGTCATTGAAGTTCAGAAGGAAGAGAGGACACACACACACACACACACACACAATATTTGGTAGGCCTCTGCAGAAATCTTCATTCAGAAAGGGATATATTCTAGGAAGATTTTCCTTAAATTTAATTGGAGTGAAGAAAAACCTTGGTGGAAAGAGTAACAAGTTTTAGAAAGGGTTAAAGTCTAGTTTGGCCAATAAATCCTGGCTTGCAAGTCAAGTACCACCCCTGAGGATGAGCACCTCCTCAAACCTGCATGCTTAGTACTCATTGCCTCAACCTGGCCCTGTCCAGCAGCAGGTTGATGTAGAAGATAAAGCTCATCAAGAAGTCAAACAACAGCAAATGCTAGCTAGGATGTGGAGAGATAGGAGCTCTTCTACACTGTTGGTGGAATCACATATTATTGCAGCTGCTATGGAGATCAGCATGAAGATTCCTCAGAAAACTAGGAATGGATCTACCATATGAACCAGCTATACCACTCCTGGATATCTTTCCAAAGGGACTGGAATCAGAATATTATAGCAATATATGCATATCTATGTTTATAGCAGCACAATTCATAATAGCCAAATTATAGATCCAACCCAGGTGTCTATCAACAGATGAATGAATTAAAAATTATATAATTTAATAAATAAATAGTAAATAAATGATAAATAATTATTTATTATATGATTGACATATTATTAGTATTATTTAACAATGTTCTTAATAATTATATTATTGGTTATAATTAGTATATTTATTTATATATTATTATTAATTCTATTTATAATTTAATAAATAATTTATTATTATACACACAATGGAATTCTACTCAGCAATAAAGAATAAAATTATGTCATTTGCAGGAAAATGAATTGACCTGAAGAACATTAAGCTAAGTGAGATTAGTCAGTCACAGAAAGTGAAGAGTCATATGTTTTCTCTCATATGTGTAAGCTAGGGAGAAACTGAGATATAAGAAAGACTTTAGATAATGGAAGAGAAATTCCAGTGGAGTGAGGGGTGTGATCTTTGGGGAGGGAGTGGGGAAGGGAAAATTAATGAAGGAAACACTTCCACTAAAATTATTTAAATACATGAAAATACCAATACCAATACCAATACCAATCTCAATATCTTGTATAGGGAAGAGGGTAGAGGGGCGCGAGCCAGGAGAAACTCACTAAGTGCTGTGTGCATGTATGCATCGTGATGTGAGACTGTAATGCACCAATAAAACTATAAAAAATAAATTTCCATACTATGAACCAGGCCCTTTACCATATATCATCTTGTTTCATCCTCAGAACAGCCCGCTGAAATAAAAGAGGAAACTGAATTTCCTAGAGTTTGAAGTGGCCTCTTTCCAAAGCACATACGAGTTTCTGTATTAAAATCAGCAATCGATCTCATTTAAATCCCATGTTTTTATATGGAAATGTTATGTCAAACCCCAAATACAAACCTCTTACATGCGACATTGGTTAGTCGGTCTAATTGAAGTAGAAGTGGGTACTGGAGGCCTAGGCCACCAGGTTGAGTCACTTGTCATATTTTCTCCCCACTTACACGCCTGTGTCCTCACTTCATACCTACTTTCATCCACAGCAGAAGTACTTAGAGAAGCATGTTGGAAAAACTGCATACTTTCCTTACTTTGTTCAAATTGTTCATCTAACTTTGAGAATCCAGTTTGTCCTAGGAAATATACTATGTGGGGATGATAGAATGTTGACTGGAGAAGATATGACTCCTGCTTCATCGTCCTTGGAGTGGAAAGAAGATCAAGTAAGGGCGTGGTCAACATGGGGCCAAAAAGCAACGTACCCTACCAGAGTACAGGATAATTGATACCAAACTGGCATGTTTTATTAATATTATTAGAATTTAGCCGGGCGTGGTGGCGCACACTTGTAATCCCAGCATTTGGGAGGCTGAGACCGGAGGATCCAGGTTCGCGGCCAGCCTCAGCTACCTAGTGAGGCACTCCGCAACTTAGTGAGACTCAGTTTCAAAATAAAGAATAAAAAATAGGGCTGGGGGTATATCTCGGAGGTAGAATGCCCCTGAGTTCAATCTCCAGTACCGCAAAAAAAAAAAAAATTATTAGAATTTTTTGTTTACTATTTGTTTATTGTTAATTTTAGTAGGGTAGTGATGGGTTTAAGGTACTGCTTAGGTATATATTAAAGGATGAGCATCCCTAATCTGAAAATCCCAAGTCCTCAAATCTACAAAATCAGAAATATCATAATCTGAAAATTCATAATCTGAAAAATCCCAAATCCAAAATGATCCAAAATCTGAAACATGATGCCATGACATGGAAAGTTTCATATCATGAAACACTGTTTCATGCATAAAATTACTTAAGATATTGTATAAAATTATCTTCAAGCTATGTGATAAGGTATATATGAAATGTGAATGGATTTTATATTTAGAATCAGGTCCATTCCTGATACCTATATATATTTTCCAAAATTGGAAAAATATGCAAAATCTGAAACACTTCTGGTCCCAAGCATTTCAATTTGGGATGCTCAACCTATAATACAGGATGCTAATATTTAGGAGAAGTGGTAGCAGGGGGATATTAAAAAATTCTTCCAATTAGGAGACTATAACAATCTGAATGGGATATGTCCAAAGTCAGGTAGAAACAACAAGGATGGAAAACAAGGGTGAACCTAAAGCATAGAGAGAAAGTGATTTTTTTTTCAATGATAGTCTAATTGGTCATAAGCAATTGGATTTTGGCTTTAAAAGAAGAAACAAATCTATCAAAGATAGAATCATAGAAATAGAAAAGTCAGAATGATAAAAGGGAGTTTGATCTTATATTTTTGTTTTATATTTAAGAAATTTCTAAATGTCTTTCTTATAGACACACCCACTTCAACTTACATGATACGAACTTCAAATCTGGTAACTCTTAGGCATTCATCAATACAACAGAAGCATTAGTTGTCAGAGCAGGCCATAGAAGCAGCCAACATCAAAACATCAAATCACACAGTACTATGTTCTAGGCACTCAGTATGTGTGTGTGTGTGTGTGTGTGTGTGTGTGTGTGTGTGTGTGTGTGTACGTATGTAGGAGAATGTGCTGGGAATTGAATCCAGGGGCATTTTACCTCTGAGCTACACACCCTCAGCCCTATTTTATTTTTTATGTTACTGATGCTGGCTTTAAACCTGCAATTCTCTTGTCTCAGCCTCTTAAGTACTGGGATTACAGGCATGTGCCACCACACCTAGCCCTACTCTTTGTTTGTTTGTTTTGTTTTGTTTTTTGCCACACAGGGAATTGAACCCAGGGGCATTCTACCTCTGAGCTACATCCCCAGTCCTATTTTTTTCCTTATTTTGAAACAGGGTCTCATTAAGTTGAGAAGAGCCTCACTAAGTAGCTGAGGCTGACCTCGAACTCAGATCCTCTGGTCTCAGCCTTCCAGGTACTGGGATTACAAGGGAGTGCCACCACACCGGGCTCCTACTCTGTTTTGATTGCCTCATCCTCCAACAGCTCACTGTCCACTGGGAAGAGAAGCAGTTAGCAAAGCATTCTAATAAAAATGTGGGAAGTCTATAATAGAGGAATAAAGTTTCATGGCTACATTAAAGAACAGAATACTAACCCTGCCAGAGGGAGCTAAATGCACTTCACTGAGGAAATAATACAAGAACCAGTCCTTGAAAGATGAGCAGTAGTACACCAAGCAAGAAAAGTTCATTTAGCCCGGTGTGGTAGCGCACGCTTGTAATCCCAGCATTTGGGAGGCTGAAACCGGAGGATCCAGGTTTGTGACCAGCCTCAGCTACCTAGTGAGGCCCTCCGCAATTTAGTGAGACACTGTTTCAAAATAAAGAATAAAAAATAGGGCTGGGGGTATAGCTCCGAGGTAGAATGCCCCTGAGTTCAATCCCCAGTACCTAAAAAAAAAAAAAAAAATTCATTTAAAAAGAAAGCTTTTTTTGGCCAGACATTATCTATCTATCTATCTATCTATCTATCTATCTATCTATCTATCTAGAATAAATTAAATGGAAAAATAATTAGAAGTAGAGTAGTAAATAGTTATTATGTAGTTAAATCAAGAGAAGATGGCATTATGAATTACACTGAATAAATGTCAATACTCCAGTTTTATTCCATGTAAATCAAGACCCATACATATTAAGTTTACCTTTCTAAGAAAGAATATTTAGAGTAACACAATTTCTGGTAATTTGAAGAGCCATTTGAAAAATATATGGAAATAATCTTGTGACAGTGATCAAGGGAGAAGATATCTTTGAGAAGAAGAATATAGTAAATAGCTTTAATATTGAAGAAGAGCAAGTAGAAAGTAGTAATGCATGCTTGTAATCCCAGTTCTTGGGAATCTGAGACAGGAGGATTACAAATTCAAGGTCAGGTAGAATGCTCTTGGGTTCAATCCCCAATACCAAAAAAAAAAAAGTAATATTCAGTAGGAAGTAAAGAATGGAAGCTGCCTGGGGAATTAAATCTTTTATCATTATTTATTGTTTCTTTTCATTGCCTTTCCTGTCTTGCTCCTCATTTACTTTGTTGTATAAGAATATATAATACTTTCTTTTGCTTAGCATATGTTGGTTGATAGTCTTTTGTTTACTATAGATCTAACTGTATCTTTCAATTTATTCTGATATCTTTGTCTTTTAATTTTAGAATCTAGTCTTAAGTTTATTAAATTGATAATCTTGAAATTATTTTTTTCTTTTTTAAGTTGGGCTTTTTATTTGTATTTTTCTACATGCCACTTTTCTTCTTTCTTACCTTTTTAAAAAATTGATAGAGTGTTACTGTTGTTTTTTGCTTGCTTATCTGCATCCTCCCCATGCTCCACACATTTCCCTCCTATGAGTTTCTACCACTACTTGGTTATTGGTTATCTCCAAAATATTGACATGCATATTTAAATTACCTGTCCAGAGTTAATAAAAATAACCTTTCTCTCTTCTCAAACAAAATGAGACACTTAAAGTGTTTTATGTACATTTTTCTAATATTTTAGTTCTAACATTTAATTCTAATATCCACAAATTAGATATTTTTGTGTGTCATCAAACTTAGTTATATTACCTATGCTTGCTGTTTTCTCTGATGAACATTCTCCTATCACTCTTAATCCTTTTTAAAAGATCATTTTTAACTTATTCACACAACTTGTCTATTGGAAGCTCTTTAGAAAGCAGCATTTGTACTTGACTCTCTCAGGTTTCTTTAGTGTTTTTATCTTATTCTTGAAACAAAAATTATAATTATATGTCAGAAGTTAGATATAACTTCTGCAAAAGTCCAATAACAGCAAAATCCAATATCAGATTATTTTTTCTTTGCAATCCATCTTTATTCTCAGTGAGCTTTTCTTCTTTCATTAAAGTAAGTCATGAGGGGAGTGCCTTTTGATTTAGACTTCTTTGGATTAGTTGGGCTTCAAATATGGTAATTTCATAGCTATTAATTACTACATTGAATGTTGTCTTTCTCCTATTCATTCTATAACCTATTTATGGAACTCAAATAACCTATCTTAAACTTCTAACTCTATTATGTCTCCCAGTGTGTCTTTTGTATTTCTCATTTCCTTATTTCTTAGTGCTGATTTCTGAACATTTTCTTCAGCTCTGTCTTCCATTTCATTAATTCCTTCTCTTCACTTGTGACTATTAAACTTGTGCTGTTTAATAGTCCCAGCTTCTAGTTTAAGTGTTTTACATTTTTATTTCTGCAACTTTCTCTTGTAATATTGCCTTAGCAGCTGTAAAATGTCTTGCTCTTTATTCATAATTTTTATTTTTCATTTATTTCTTTAAACATTTACTAATTTTATATTTACATATGATCATTTCAGTATCTACAGATGTTGCTAGTCTAATATTAGTGTCAATAGTCCTACTGAAGATAACTCATGGTTGCTTGTTTTTGTGTTTTATGATTTTTTTCTTCACCTAAGTTCATATTCCTTGGAATATCATGTGTGAAAACATTTGATGTGTCTGGATTTTTTTTTTTTTTTGCTTATTCTAGATGTCTGGAGGGGTATACCTAGCTTACAATACTTTTAGTTAAATTGTTTGGTGATACAAAGATAATGTAAATCAAAAATCTATGTCCACATATATTGAGATTATCAATTCTCATTATATATATTTTCCAATTTGTTGTGGTCTAAATCTATATATTTTTGTCTATCTATCTATCTATCTATCTATCTACTGCTATTCCTTTTTTCCTTTCTCTACTGCTTTATCTATATTTTCATTTGTATTTTATTTTTGCTGGACTGGTGATTTAACCTAAGGCCTGTGATATGTCAGATGAACACCTCTAGCTCTATTATGTTATATTTATTCATTTGTTTTTTGCTTATTTATTTAGTGGTAGTGGAGATTGAACCCAGACACATTAGACCTCCAAGTTACAGAACCTGGAATCCTCCTGTCTCAGCCTCTCAAGTACAGATGAGCTCCCACCATACCCAGCTTATCATTTAGATTTTAAAATCATTCATTGATTGTCTATCATAGTTATATCCTTATAGAGAGACTTAAAGTCTGACTTTTACATTGTAGAGTTGGAAAGACACTAGTCTTTGCAGTCAGTCCTCCTCCCATGGATATTTAAACAAAAGAATTACACCCCTGGTGAGTGCTAAATACTCTATAGCAACCATAGGCTTTAGTAGGGATATAAGTCTCTGAACTTTTCATTTCTCATTATTTTGTCTTCTAAGAATGCTTTTTTTTTCTCTATCGAAAGTGCAGGTTGATTTGATGGCTACAAGCACATCAGTTTCCTCTATCATATAAATGAACAGTCAGCAAATTCTGACCTGGACACCAAACATAGCAAGCTGCCTATTTTTGCAAATGCAGTTTTGAAGGGACATAGCCGTGATCATTCATTTATTCCTTTCCATGACTGCTTTTGTGCTACCAAAGCAGAGCTGAGTAGCTGCTCCAGAGACCATGTGGCCTGCAGAGCTGAAAATATTTTCTATCTTCCTTTTACATAACAAATTTTCTGACCCCTGAATCTTAATCATCAGCAACTTGTTTATCTAATAACAAATATCTTGAGCTTAGTAAAACAGCAATTGAAATTCACTCATCTCATGTACACATGTATTCTGAATAGGTTTTTAACATCACTACAGCAGATTAGAACTTATTTGATGGTATGAAATATACATTTTAGAGGTTTTAGTAGCAGATTTATCATATAAATATACTTAATAAATGCTATGACTATGATGATGGTGGTGGTGATGCTGGTATCTTGAATTCCCATAATTTTCTAATCTGTGACAGATATAAGAACAGATATCATTTTGGAAAGTTAAATGTACTTGTCAAGTCATTTTGGAATGTGGTAAATCACCTGAATTGATAGGTTTTGCCTCCAGGTATCTTAACTGCTTATGTTCTCTGACACTCTTACTGATAAAGCTCATTGCCATAGATTAAAGCTGTGAATGTTCCTCACTTTCCAACATTACAGCTTTTATTATAGGAGAATGTCTATACTATTTGTGTAATTCCCCATGTCCTTCCACAAAAGAAGAAATACACCTTTGCCTAGAAACAATACAACAACCTAATAATAGCTTTTCACAACCTATTTTTAGAGTACATATAGCTTAATTATTCTGGTCTACATAGGAAAACACAATATTCATGTTATTTTTTAATAAAAAAGATGTGAGTTCTTTTTGCAAATGTTCCTGATAGAATATGGAGGTGTAGCCCACAAAAGTAAAAGAAATGGCTAAACAGAAAATACTTTCATAAAGTAAAAAGAGAAAGACACTAGAAAACTTTAGTTAGTCCTGGAATTAGGAACACAGTATTTGGTGAAAGAAAAGCCAGAAAGAGTGAATGAATGAAGGAAGGAAGGAATGACATTTGCCAGACAGATGAAAAGCCATGTGAAATGAATATAGGATTCTTGTAAATGTCTCTGATGGATGGATAGTGTATTATACATAAGGGACAGTTGGCATTTGCTGAAACAGATGAGTGACATGTCCCAGAGAAAGAAAGGAAGTGCAGAACATAATGGCAGTGAGCGCAGAAAGCCTGGACTGCAGGTTTTCTGCAGAGCAGTATTGTTCATGGCTACTCATGATCTGTGGAAAGCATAAGTGAACAGTTTTGACAGAGCAGCATGTGAAAGGGAATAAACTAGCTAGACTATGAGACTGCCATGCGACTAAGGGGAAGCTGGATGGTTACAAAATCATGCTATAATCTCTCTGGGAATCAGGCAGTCATTCTGAGGAAGGAAAAGGAGGAATATATTCTGAAACAGAAGTGAGTAGCATAGTATTTAAATTCAATACATTTAAACTGGCATTTGTATGACCATCATGGATGGTAGGGGGAAAAGTTTGTAGAATGCTGATGAATAGGTTATAAAAATTATAATGTGCAAACTTTATCATTTGCTTATTTCACTGCTTAAACCACTTTTATGGATGTGGCTCTTGTTAAGTAAAGAATGTTAAGCTCAGAAAAGGACCTAGTGGGAAGAGAGAAGTGCAGTGAAGGTGATTCTGAGAAACAAGATTATAGTTTAAACAGATTTTATAAACTCAAAGGACAGACCACTGACAATGCACATTGAATATATGTGCTGTAGTCCAACACAAATAGGTTTCTCAATGTGAACAGAAATATGTCAGAGGATTGCTTTGCAAATGTTAAATGCTATATCAAGGTCAATGTTGCCAAGAATACCCTGAATGCTGTTTCAAAGTATCATGATAAAGAAAAAAAAAGAGAGAGAGAGAGAGAGAGAGAGAGAAGGAAAAGTAAAGTCTCTCTGGGGATTCTTAATAATAGCCTTAGGATTTTGGCTCCATGGACAATAAACATGGGAGTGAGTTTTCCTAGAGGATTATTATTTTAGGAATTTGATTTCTGGCCCAAATTCACCTATGTTTATTAATAATCAAACTGTGGTACAAAGCCTATATCAGTTTTAAAGAACTGTTCCTAATATGGTACTGAATGTTTGAAATACAGTATATTTTTTTAGATCTGTTTGTGATTTAACATTCTTACAATATATCTTATTATAGAGGCTATTATTTTCATAAATCCCATAAAACAATGAATAAATATTTGCAAGGAGGGTTTAATAGATGACATCAAAATGATTCAACACAGAGTGTTTATAAAAAGTATGGCAAGCTGCATATGGAGAGGGGTCTCAGAAGTGCTGACAACACTACTGAAGCAGATTACCTTAAAAGAAAACACATATGGTTCCATTTTGTGCCTTTTTTGCTCAACCAAATATGTTTAGAGGCACAGGCTTGCAACCTGCTGAGTGGATCCTATTTTATCCATATGTGAATTATAGAACGGAGGAGGAGACAGCTAAAATTCATATTCAATTACTTTTTAAAATTCAAGAAGAAAAAGATGAGTAAAGTACATGGATTTTCCTATTCTTTGTAGAGTTGCAGTCTCTGAATGAATTCCTTTCCCTTTAATGAACTACTTATCGATCACCCTTCCCTCTCAATCTCTGTGACCCTTGGTCCTCTCAAGCTCAATGCACGTTTGCTTTACCATTTGACATCTCTAAATTGGGAAGAAGAAGATTTTGTGTGAAGATTATGGTACTGATAGCCAATTTTCCCTTTGGTGTCTTTCTACAATTTCGCCCATCAGCATATATCATTCTTTTCCTTTATAAGTAACACAACCCCCCTGGGTGTGGTGACACATGCTTGTAATTCCAATACTTGGAAGGCTGAAACAGCTACTTAGTGAGGCTCTCCGCAACTTAGTGAGACACTGTTTCAAAATAAAGAATAAAAAATAGGGCTGGGGATGATGTAGCTCAGAGGTAGAAAGCCCCTGGGTTCAATCCCCAGTACCAAAAAAAAAAAAAAAAGAAAAAGAAAAAGTAACACAACCCCTCTTCTTACTGCAGTTACTGTCCAATCTCCATTCTCCACACTAAGACTTGTTAAGAGGGTTGCCTACCTTCACAATCTCTATGATTTTCCTACCAAACACTGCAATCTGTTTTCTCCTCAAAAGTATTTTGAAAAATAACTTTGGTTTAGTTACCAATGACTTTCACATTGTCAGATTCTGGTGTCTCATTTTCTTGATCTCTCAACTTGAGTCAAAAATGTTGATTATTCCCTTCTTCTTGGTACACTTTCTTAGCATCTGTGACATTAACATATATGACATATATGTATTTCATTTACACCACTATAGCTACTCCTTCACCTCATCCTACCTCTGCTAGATTCTAAAGGTTGAAGTTTCTCAAAGCTCTGTTCAGACTTATCTTCTCAACCTGCCCTCTTTTCAAAGACATGCTGATCCATTCCTCTGGCTTCAATCGTCCTCTACAGAAAAACTATTTATATCACACTTGGCCTAGGCTTCTCCTCTGAGCTACAGATCTATGTGTCTTCTGCTCGTTTGGTTTCTTCTCCACCATATATCAAAAGAAATATCAGCCTCACTAGATCTAAAATTAATCCACACCTCATGGTCTGCCTCCCCAATCCCATCACTCTTTCATGTAAGCCAGAAACATAGAAGTAAACCTTGCCACCTTGACAACAAAGAATCTATAACCTGTCCACCTTATCTTCTTCTTATCTCTAGAACCCATGCAGTTCTCTCAAGCTTTGCTCAGTCCAGATGCCTCATTATCCATGTATTTCTGCTTTCCTTTCTCAACTATCATTATCTTTTGTTAGTAACTTGAACTACTGGAGAAAGCACTTAATAAGACTCATTATAACTAATTTTTCTCCATTTCAAGAAAATATCCACAATATTCTCAGAGGTATTTTCCTCAAGCATTTTTTTAAGTTTTAAAAAGATAAGAAACATAAATTACTGCTTGGTTACAACATTTGCCTGATCCCTATTACTAATCAAAAGTAATCCAATTCTTTATCTTAGCTATGACCTTCACATTTGTTTCTGACCCCCGCCCAATCTCATTTTGCAATGTTCGCCAATTTTGTGAACTCTAATGCTGAGCCATGATGAGGTTCCTCATCCTCTCTCGGCTTGCCTATTTCTTCTTAGATTCTTCAAACTTGATGATTATGCTACCTTGCATTCTCCTCTTTATTCTTACAGGCACAAGTCAAATGCTACTTGAAGCTGTAGTAATAAATATTACTGTATCAAAAATTATTTTGTTAGTCTGTGATTCCTCATCTCAGTATCCATATATCCATGTTAGTATCTACTGTGCTGCAGTTTCAATTCTCTATTCATATGTATTTTCTCACAGTAAGACTCTGAGTTTCATGATGGCAAAGACTGTTTTAATCATTATTGGATGTTTATCACTTAGCATAGTGTCTAGCCCATAACAAATGCTCAACAAAAATTTTAACCTCAAGTACTTGAATATTTATAAAACCATAAGACATAAATAAAGGTATAAGAGAATATGAAAGCAGGAATAGTAGGATACCTATATTTAAGCCCCAGCTATATTAAAATCAAGATCAGATAATGGAAAATATAAATAAGATGTCAAAACCATCACTAAGGAGGAAAAGCAGATTTGGAGAGCAACCAAGCAGCCTTAGACAGAGTCCGCACAGACAGAAGGATTTTAAGCCAGGGGTATTGAGAGTTGCTCAGTTGGCAAACCTGAGGTCAAAGCCAAAACTAAACAAATACAAAAACAAGAAACAAAGGTGACAAAGAGGAAAGTGAGGATGTGGATCTGTTTGTTAAGGCACATTGCAGTGGGCAATATTTCTGAAATAAAATGAGACCACTTTTGCAAGTCTAAATTTCCACCCTTGCTCTCAAGCATTTTACCTAATTTCATGTTAATATAATCCAATGCCTTTTTAGATTTCTGAAGTTCAGACTACAGAATCTTTAATGTCCATTCCCTTTTTTTTTTTCTTTCACAATATGCTATGAGTCTCCAACACTTCCTCCAAAATTTCGGCACTTTTCTCAGGTATTTTGAACTTCCTTTGTTTTTAATATACTTGAGCTAATATTTCTATCAGTGCTCTGTGTTCTTTCTCACAGCTTCATCTCTTCTTTGCTCATGCTTTATTTACCCTCTCCCTGAAATATTTTCTCCTCTTCTCCTTGATTATACCTCAGGTCTCAATATAGCTTTCTATACCCTTAGGAATTTTCCATGATTTTACAGATTAAATTATATACCCATTTATATGTGACCATGGTACTTGGCATTTCTTTACATCATAGCACCTATTACATTACTGGGTAATTGCCTGCTTAATTATCTTTATCCAATTCCTAGATTATAAATCAATAGATAAGCACTATATCTCTTAGCTGTAGTTGTCTCATTAATGCCTAATCCTGTCCCTGGTATATATATAGTAGAAGTGAAGTAAATGTGTGTTGACTGACTAGCCTTGAAAGTTGAGGAATAACTTGAAATGAAAATCTGATAGAAAAAATGTGAGTAAGGTGTTTAACTATCTTCCACTGATTCTTAAAAATGGAACTAGAGCCAATTAATATTTTATTTCTTACATTAGAACTTATGGGAAATAAAAAAGTAACCTATTTATTATAAGAATTGTGTCGGTGTTCCAAAGAGAAGCATTATATTTCAACAGTAAATATTTGAATGCTAAGTTAATCTTAGTAGTAGATTCAGTATATTGCTTGAGTTTGGTCTGAGTCTGTAGTTGGGCTTGTGATGCAGTCTTGGAGGCAGGTGTTCCACAGTGCAAAGGCTGCTGGGTGTTGTGCTATGGGAGAGGCCAAAATTAAATGTCTGAAGTTTTGTACATATGTCTGCAAACCCAAACTGAAGTTACAAAAAGGCCTGTAAGCTGGTCAAGCAACAGCAAAATGTATCTGGAGCCAACCATAATTGTGGCCAGTATGAAGACAGCATCCAAGATTGGGTCAGGAAACTGAGGGAAGGATCACCTCACAACTGATCTCGGAAATAACCCACAGCAGGAATCCCATCGACAGAGGGAAAGGATATTAGATTTTGTGCATTAATGAGAATTTCTGTGGTGAGTGAAGGGGGAGCTTTAAGGGCTCAAATAGATAACTTAATACATGTACCTGAAGGCAGGTACATGTATTAAGTATTTCATGGAAAGAAAGGGTCAAGGGGGGGGGTACTGAGAATTGAACTCAGGCATTCTACCCATCATCTACACCCCCAGCACTGTTTAGTTTTTGTTTTGAACCAGAGTCTCATTAAGTTGCTGAGGGTTTTGCTATGTTATTGAAGCTACATGTACCATCAGGCCCGCCTAAGATTAAGCAATTTTAAAAAATTCAATTGTTTGCATAGATTCTTTTTCCTTAAGATTGTGATTACCTATAATGATATTGTAAAACTAGCTCCTTTATTTCAGGGAAAATGCTCTAAAAAAGAGGTGGGAGTTGCATGCTTGTTTTCCTGAGAAAACAAGTACCATTTTTACTGCTACCATTTTTTAATACATTATATTCTAATTTCAAAAGACATTGGCTTACTAAAGTAGTTTTTGCCATTATTTTGTCAGAGATAACTTTAAAGCAATGTAAAAAACTTAGTTGTTGCCTACTGAAGATGCATTAATAATTAGAATTTGCAAATTTGTAATTCTTAGGAAACCTTCAAAAATGATATTTGCTTTGGAAATATGACATTGTGGTATTTTGGAAGTGCCATTAAAATACATAAATATGAAATCTTTTTAATGTTCTATACTAATCATACCTGCAGAAATTATCCATACTAGAATTCTCCTAAAATATGTTATTGGAAAAGTAGAGGGTAAGTGGACATTAACTCCCAAGGTCTTCATGTCATATGAATGATAACTCATTAAATTGATATATATTTAATATCTATGAGTACATATTAAACATATACATATTGCATGCATGATATACAGTTTCTTTGGACTAAAATATGAGACAAAAGACACAAATGGTAAGTATATGATTTCAAAAGAAGGTTACTATTTCTGAGAGCCTTAAACTCCATATACAAGTGAACTTATAATTTCAGATATACTTTTTGTACCTTCATAAAAAGACCTTTGCAAACACATGAATTTGTACTTAGTATAATCTATTTTCTTACTAAGTCATATAGATTTTTTAATATAATCATATAATAAAAACAATTGATATTTGACAATTCTCAAAATCCTGAATT
Organism: Graphiurus murinus; assembly: GCA_004027655.1. Lineage (NCBI taxonomy): Eukaryota > Metazoa > Chordata > Mammalia > Rodentia > Gliridae > Graphiurus > Graphiurus murinus. The sequence continues at coordinate 22,282 of PVLC010002403.1, read as the reverse complement.
AAACTCAGGATTCATTACAGCATTGTAATACTCAATAATATTCAATGTATGCCTCCCCCCAATGTATATAAGAGAATTGAGCTTAATAAAAAGAAATTTCAGTTAAATACCTATTTTATATCTATCTGTATTTTACTTATTTCCCAAACCTTGACAAATGCCTGATTGAATGAATGAATGAATGAATGAATGAATGAATATAATTAGGGCCTCTTAAATGAGCCTTTTCTTTGTCTTGAGTTTCTTTGGAAAATATTCTGCGAACTTCTGAGGAAAAGTCACCCCCCCTCAGCCAAAGCAGATGCATGCACAGTCCCCCCCACACACACACACACATGCTAATGCTCTCTGGGTAGAGACTTTAGAAATAATTGGTTGCACTAATTATTATAAAAATAAATTAATTAAAAAATAGAAATAATAATTGTATTTTTCATTTAGTTACATCTGAAAGTGAATATAAACTTGAGACTACTTGCTGGAGCTGTAATCAGAAAACTATGGTGGATATAAAGTTCTTTTTGAATCATTATGGGTTATATCTAGTAACCCAGAGAGCTGAGGCTCTTTCAGGGAACAAACATAGAAAATAAAGGAGCCTCCACACCTACTATAATCCTGAAGCAATTGAATATATAATAATTGAAAATAAATATAGTTCATATGCTGAATATGTAACTTGACATACTGATTAAACCTTTCTTTGCAAATATTAAATCTCCCATACCCCAAGATAAAAAAAAAAATTATTATCACATTGCTATTTATCCTGGAAGTGGAAAAGTTGCAGAGGAATTGAGAGAGTTAATGGAAAATTAATAAAATAGAAGGGCAAAAATGATACCAATAATGGGTTGGATGAGATATTGGGTCATAGACATTTATATAGTCAAGAGAATAGAAGATTGAGGGGGATTTGATCACAGTCTATAAATACCTTGCAAGTATCTGTATAAATGAAAGAATGTGATTATTCAAAGCATCAGAAGATGGAAGGACAAGAAGCACTGATCTGAAACTAAAGACAGTGTTTCAGCCTCACGTGACATTAAGAAACACTCTGCAACGAGTAGGAGAATTTGGCATTAGAAATAAAAAAATCAAGGACAATACATAAAGTTTAGAGAAGGATTGAAAGTGATGTACCTGTGCGCACAGAGGCACAGAGAGTAAATCAGGAATGATGAAGAGCCGAATGGAAAATAGCCATGCTCCTAGGGTCCGAAGACATGCTGGTTCAGGATGTGGGAATCGTGCTATCTGTCCTTCTTTCTGTTATATTTGTATAATTCTGCAGAAATCCTCATTTAAAAAATTATACCAAACTGGAAAAGGTTCAAGTCTGTGGTTTTAGTTCAATGGTGGAGCCCTAGCCCAACATACAAGGCTCTGGGCTTGATCCCCACCAACACACACACACACACACACACACACACACACACACACACACACATGCAGCCTATACTAGGACCAACTCGGCTCTATAGTTTGTCACTCAGTAATTCCCAGTAATTGGCTATGTAATTCTACTTGATAAAGAATAATACAGTAAGTGCTGGTGGCCGGACTTTTTGACAAATAATACATTTCTTTACTCATACTGGGAGATCTACATGTGGCATGCTCTTTGTAATTACTCTGTCACAGATTCAGACCATCCCCTAAAGTAAATGTTAAATAGTAAAAATAAAGGTATCACTGAATGAAATCTATCTTTCCAGAAGCAATGCTTTTCCATCTAAGAAAAAAAAATAGATTATTTGTTTCCTTTCTCTAAAAAATAGCAGTACAGAAATAAATGTTAATCCTTTAATTCAGTAATGAACAATTCATTTTTTTATTTACTTAGAGTGTCATATTGTTCAAACCTTATCTTATTTGTATGTATGTACTGGGGATTGAACTCAGGAGCATTCTACCTCCAAGCTACACTCCCAGCCCAAATTTATTTTTTTTTATTTTGAAACAGTGCCTCACTAAGTTACTGAGGCTGGCCTCAAACCTGTGATCTTCCTGTCTCAGCCTCCTAAAAAGTAGGATTACAGGCATGTTCCACCATTCCCAGCTTGTTCAAACTTTAAATTTTGCTCACTTCCTCCATTCTTTTGTCCTCTCCCAAGTTGACTTTCTCCAGATCAAAAGCTCTATAGTTTTTTTTAATTCTTAGAGAGTTGCTTTAAAAGTAGTAAGAGACACGTTATTCCTTTGGCACAAAAAGTAGCCAGAGGTGAATGAATAAAGGAATTATTACAACCAAGGAAGTACTTAGCTGGTATTAAATGAGAGGAATCTGCCATTGACCCAATTGTTGCATTCACTTGAAGACAAACAAAAGATGAAATAAGAAATTAAAAATGTTTCTACTCACCATCTATGTACCAAGAGTTGTGCTAAGTAGATTTATGACTGTGGAAAAGTTCTAGCTAAATATTTTGATTCAGTCCAGGTGATGGCCCTGGTTTGTTTCCACTTCCCTAGTTTCCTGTACATATTAAGTCACAGAAATTAAAGATTCATGGGTGGAAAAGTAGAGTTTTATTGAAGGCAAAGACAGGTCGGGTCAGTTAAGTGGGGCATGGTGGTGCATGCTTGTAATTTGTAATCCCAGTACTCGGGAGGCTGAGACAGGAGGATCCGGGTTCACTGCCAGCCTCAGCTACTTAGTGAGGCTTTCTGTAACTTCGTGAGACCCTGTTTCAAAATAAAAAAATAGGGCTATTGGTATAGCTCAGAAGTAGAATGCCCCTGGGTTCAATCCCCAGTACAGCAAAAAAAAAAAAAGACCTTAACTGGGTTTGGTGGAGCATTCCCATAATCCCAGTACTTGGGAGGCTGAGACAGGAGGATTGCAGGTTCAAGGATAGGTTCAGCAATGTAGCAAGACAGCAAGACTCTCAGCAACATTGTGAGATACTGTTTCAAAACTACTACTACTACTACTACTACTACTACTAATGATGATGATGATGTTGGAGTCTAGCTCAGAAATACAATGTTCCTGAGTTCAATCCCAGTACTACCAAAACTTAAAAAAATAAAATGACAGGAGTTTTGATAGGCAGAGGATTGCTGGGATGTCGATGCCTTCCTGTTGGCAAGGTTAACAGTGTTTAAGGGCTGGGTAGGAAAAAAAAAAGTGAAATCAGAAAGATATAATGTCTTTAGAGAACAAGAGTACTAAAAACCAGTACATGCTAAGATAAAGTTAGATTTATTCAGGAGGAACCAAAAATTGGAGTAGATGGAAATCACAGAGGTAATAGAAAAAAACTGCAGAAATTCAAAACTGTAGACTTTACAATATGAAATCAGAATGAAGTGGTCTGTTCATTTGGTTACTGTTAAGGAATAGAGATACAGATTATGATCAGCAAGGAAATTAAAAGTTTTTGGTTGGTGAAATAAAAGTTTTTTTTGTTTTGTTTTGTTTTTTGCAGTACTGGAGATTGAACTCAGGGGCATTCTACCTCAAAGCTACACCCCCAGCCCTATTTTTTAGTCTTTATTTTGAAACCGAGTCTCACTAAGTTGTGGAGTGTCTCATTAGGTAGCTGAGGGCGCCACCACGCCCGGCTGTGAAATAAAAGTATTTTAATAAATGATTCTTAGAGTTGTACCAATGTTCTTGCTATGCTTTAAGAATTACATAAACAAAGTAGAAAACATCTCAATACTTTGGTGTTCAAGTGAAACAAACATTTAATTTGACTTTTATGTTAAGAGCCTTAGAACTCATGATAACTCAATTGAATATAATCCATTTTTCTACAACTACTCTTTTTTAGTACATAATTAGATCAATTAGAACAGCACCTGATTATCAAATGGTCCTCTCTTAGGCTTTAAAACCAAAACATGTAACAAATTATTTTCAAATAAATAAAAGAACTGGAAACTATAAAAGGATGCATAATATATAATTTTACTATATTAGCTCCATGGTTTCTCTTTTTTGCTTCTCCTAAAAATATGTTCAGCTATTGCCTTGATGATTGATAAAACAGCAGTTTCAAATTCTTCCTCTTTTGCTCCCTTCTTTCTCCCTCTCTCTTTCTTGACTTCTCTTATCCTCTCCTTTCCTCTTTCTTAACACACACATACACACACACACACACACACACACTCACACACACACACACACACACTTCTCTTAATCATCTCATTTGAAATGTTGCTTAATACGTTTTAATCAATTATATCCCATACTGAAGAGTGGCCTATAATACTATTTCCTAAATCACATATTTTAGAAGACTTCAGTGCCTAACTAATGGAATTATTGAAAACCCTAGCAAAGTGTTTCAGAACATAAGAAATCTATCAGTTGGACAGAAACAGTTCTTCATTATGCTTTACACACAATTTTGCTCAACTGCTTATTTTAATTAGAGCAGAACTCTAGCTTCTGCTCATTGGTTTAGCATGAGCAATAAAATGAAGTTTATTTAATTTTCTAAAATAAGTAAAGCAGAGTAAAGTTAATTAAAAGTTAATTACAGAATAATGAATCATCTAGCCTTGCTGTGCTAGTATTGCCCAGATGATTAGATGCTGTCCTTCCTGAATACACTTCCGTTCCCAGAAGCTGGCCGTTGCCTTCCTTCAGTGGAAGGATTTTCATCTGTGCATTTTATCTGAACACTTGAGGTTGTCTTTTTGTTAAGGTATCTTCTTAGGAAATATGCATAGGTAGAGGTATACACACACACACACACACACACACACACACACACACACACACACACACACATTCCTTCCTGGTTTCTGTCCTTTTATATGCATTCCTCGGGCATAATTTTCATTTAGACTTCTGATTGCCTTTTAAATTTGACAGAATATACCTATAAAATTCGTTAGTAATTGTTTCATTTCCCAGCATGGCATGTGTAGTTAACCTTGAAAGACGGATTGGGCGTTAACTGTAGTGAACCCAACCTTTGCCAGAATCACAAAGGTCGCAGATCTGTTCTCTCTGGTCCTGTGTCTTTAAATAGAAGGTTTTGTACATATTGGAATTAGAATGCTTTTACTGCTCATTAATTCATCATTAAAATGATGTTAACTAATCATTCTCTATAAGAGTCTAGTGTTCAGATTTTCTGGCATGAACAGCCTCAGCTTGGCTCCCAGCCACTTATGACTTGCTGAAAACAACAGTGTTTGTGGCAGCCTTAAGCCTTTATGTAAAATTCTTCATGTCTATAGCAATTCATATAAGCTTTAATTTAGAATATGGCTTATTCTGAGGGCACTTTCATTTTTATGAATGGATGGATGAATGGAGTACTTGAATTTTAACTTAGCAGCAGAGGTCATCTGATAGAAGGGATAATGTGTGGTGAATATCATGCCCTCACCTCATTCATGCGACTTGGATGGTGACATCACAGATCTTAAGACACTCTAACAAATACGGTTACTTAAAATATAGAAAGAAAATGAATCCTTCTAATGCAAGATATTAAGATTGATATAACACATTCACTTTAGCTTTTGAAGTTATTGATTTTGTCTGCAGTCTATGGAAGAATATGCAGGCCACTAATTATGCAAAATTATATGAGATTTTTGTCACATAAACACATTATGAGCTAACTACAAACAACTGAGTTCCTGAACCTATCTTTAAAAAATTATCCTACATTCTACTTTAACAATTTTGAAATATCCATCATTTTTTTAGCTTTCTGCTTAAGGATGCACACATTGTTAATCAAATGGTAAGTAGTAAGGAAATAGTTGAGAACAACCTGATTAAAAAAAGTTTCAAGTGGATCTTTTAAGGAAGGACTCTGAGAAGTTGGAAGAGAGGTGTCAGCTCACCCTCTATCATGTATTTTTAATTGTTATATGCTTCCTTTTGCCCTTGCTTAACACACTGCCAAATTCCTTTAAGATTTATTTCCTCTGCCTTTATTTGTTAGTTATGTTCACAACTTGTTTCTTAATTATTATATTCTAATTTCTGGCTCTCTGTCTCTAAATTTTAAGATGTTGAGAAAAAAGGGTCAAAAAGAGAGAGAGAGAGAGAGAGAAACTCTTCAGTTTAGAAACTATCATGTTAAAAATGTTTATTAAAAGCCAGGCATGGTGTGTATACCTGAAATCCCAGTACTTAGGAGGCTGAGACAGGAGGATTGTAGGTTCGTGGCCAGCCTCAGAAACTCAGCAAGGCCCTCGGCAACTTAGTGAGACCCTGTTTCAAAATAAAATATAAAATAGGCCTGAGGGTATAGCCTAGAGGTAGACAGTTCCTGGGTTCAATCCTCAGTATCACACACACACACACACACACACACACACACACACACACACGCGCGCGCGCACACAAAGTAGTTGACTAAAAATTCACATTCATCTTGAAAACACAGATATTGATGATGCTTTTCATTTATTTATGAAAAAAATGCCAAATTGGGAAAGTACCATTAGCATGAAGGCCTTCTCCCCATTCCTCCTTAGTATTATAATTTTATATGGCATTGTTTTTAGATACATTTGATTCAGATATCTCTTCTTAATAATGCATAAACTTTTGGTAGATGAAAATAAAATAATTGAACTATCATAAAATGAATAATAGGTAGGTTGCTATATGTACAAATAAATAGTCTGCACAGAATAATAGAACTCCCTCTTTTAGCTTTTAGATTAGAAGGAGATATGGGTCAAATAGATGCCAAAATATGCTGAAATTTTATAAAGGACTTCATATTGTTTTCATTGTTGGACTAGCACAGAGTTTGGAAGTATTTCATTCCTCACAAAGGTAAGTTTTCTAATTTATAAACTCCATCTTAATAATCACAAAGTATTCTTATGAGAAAGTAATACATGAAAAAATTATGGATTATAATGAATTTTAAACATATTCTAAGGATCTATTATTCTCATATTATTATAACCTATTTATATATAACCAATTTATATAATATATGATATATTGTATATATAACCAATTATATATATAATGCAAATTGTCTTGCTCCAGTTAAGGAGTAAGCAAATATCCATTTGATATGTCAAGAGCATCCTGTTAATTTATATTTAGCACAAAATATGAGTGGCAGGTAATGACTTTTAATAAACATTACATTTCCTTGAATTTTGATCAGATGAGTCACTGATTCCTACCATAATTGAATACATTAAAATGTTCTAAAATTTTTATACATCTAATGGGCCATTTTGTGCTTTTGAATATTTATTTACTGAATCAAAGATTTAAACTTTTTTCAAGATATAAACATGGTAGCACCATATGTGGAAACCATGAGAAACCGTACATGAACATGGTCTTATATACAGTGGACCAAAATGTGTGTATTAAATGAATAAAATGTGTTAATATGATGTTAATAATAATTAAGATGTGCTAGAGCAGATAGTTGATAATAATTATTAGCCATATGGAGTGGAAAGAGCAAGTAAATAAGCAAATTTTAAGCCAATTAATACAGTAAGGCAGAATGTGTTGCTTTCACATATATGCAAGAAATGCAGAGTGAGAGACCAATGGATATACTATGTTTGTTAACATTTTTTCTCTGCTTCATAGAAACTTTCTGCTCAATATGCTATAAGAAAACAAAAATTATGCAAAATTAGTCTCAAATGTCTTTAACTCTGCCAGCTAAATTAATCTCTAAAGGAAAATATAAATTCATAAACCATTGCCGATCTGTGAATGTTGTTTAGGGACTTGTGTAGCACAGCAACACGCTGAACAGATTGGAAATACAGTCCTTCCTACATAGTCTTTGCAGAAAAAGAAAACTTTTGCTGGATTTTGCCCAATATTGGGATTCCTGCTTCTAGAATTCAAATAAGAATCTGTGCTTACTGTTTCAGATTCAAGATCCTATTGGAGACAGGAGGACCATGGTACTAGCACTTCTAAAAGGCTAGTGGAAAACCAGGGACCGAATTAGAAGAATAACAAGTGGGTACACATTGTGTAATTCCCAACTCCCCTGGTTGACTTCACTTAATTTTATTCAAGCCCCTCCTGTTCTCATTGATTTCCCCACCATTTCTTAAAAGTGCTAGTCAAGCTCCTTCCCAGTGGTCCTCATGGCTGACCCAACTTCATAACACACTGGTTTCCCGGATATTTATATGTTCTTTACTTTATCTCTTTCAGATGTCTACTCAAATGTCAGTTTCTCTGGGAAGCCTTCCCTGATCCCTTCCTTTAAAATTGAAATCCCTCCCCAACTCTTCCTATGGCCCTTCCCTTCTTCAATTTCTTCATAGTATTAATCATTGACTAGCATGCCATATAGTTTACTTATTTACCTATTTACTGCTTAGTGGTGTTTCTAAGCCTAGAATGTAAGCTTCCTGCACAGAGAGGTTTACATGTCTTATTTATTATTGTACTCCCCAAGCCTAGAATGGCATTGAGTACTTATTGCCCCTCAGAAAACATTTCTTGGATGAATGAATATGACTCCTTAAACTACCTCATTAAAGGGAAAAGGAGACATTATTTCCTCCAAAAGAATAGCATGGAAATATAAGAGAACTCTCTTAACTACACAAATCTAAGTAATAGAACTTGAAGCAAGCTAACCCTAGCTCTTAGACCATTTTTCAGTGTGCCACTGATGACTCAACCAGATATGTGTTTCTCTATTTACAGATCTTGTAGTTTCCTCTGCTTTAATCCTATCTATTGTACACATCAAATGCTAGATGGTAGCCAACTGGAGCTCACTTCTCACTTTAGCAGTCCTAGGACAAGGAAACGAACACAATAGACAGTATCACCCTCTCCCTTAATAAAATTAAAATATTAGCTGGCTGGTCACATCTAACATCCTTCCTTCTGTTTCCATAGGCCTTGAACATTAGGGGACAGAAGCAGGACAATTTTCAGCTTAATATTAATTAAATGATTATCAAGCTCAAGAATGTTCTATAATAATACTTCAAGGTTTATGTTGACAGATACATATTTAAGGCAATTAAAGCCATAAATAGCTTCCCCTAGCCAAAAAAAATACCTAGTGAGAAAAATTCTAAGCTTTTCATTTTTTATTCATGTATAAAACTATTTATTGGCTGTAGTTAATTCCACAAAGAAAATGATCGCATGTGAAAAAGAAAAGGATTTACTAGTCTTGTGAGCAGTCATTCTGGCTAGCAAACTAGCAAATGAGATGAACTAGAGATCTTAGCTTTGTTTCAGGTCATACACAGGTATCCAAGTAACAGCAAAAGTCATAGCTCTGGAAACATTTTGAAAGGTTAAGCAGGAACCAAAAGGTAGATGGATTTTGAGATTAAATTTGCCATTGGGGGGGGAGGGGTGAACCATACCACATGAAAGTATGTTACCTTCTTTCTGCAAGTAAGAGATTAAAACTTAGTAAATCAGAAAAAACCTAGATCTGTATTTTAAAAGGAAAGAAATTATATATATATTTCTGTTCCTGAAATGAAATTCACTTAAATTATAGTAATCCTCCCATCCTTATCTATTGGGATAAGTTCAAAGACCCTCAATTAATGCCTGAGTCCTCAGGTAGTAAGAAACTATATATAGTTTGTTTCTATAATTTTTCCTATACATAAATACACAAATATAATATCTTTCCTATCTTAACTAAGTACTTATCATGCATTGTGGCAATAACTTTTGCATTTTGAGGTACAGCAATAAAATTAGTGTACATTTCTTTTTCCTTCCTCACAATTTCATGAGTAGAAAGTTCACTCATATTACAGATCTTAGCAACCTCAACTTATGGTATTTTTTCTTTTGTAAATGGAAAACTGTCACTTTTCACTTAAAAGAAACACTTTCAGGGTTTTCTCTAGCATATCCAAATTTCTAGCATCACAAGTTTTACACTTTGGGGCCACTATTAACTAAAATCAAGGTTTCTTTGAACATAAGCACTATGTTAGTGTACCACAGTGGTCAAACTGATAAGTTGATTTGATAACCTGGATGGATACTAAGTAACTAACAAATGAGTAATATATACAGCTCAGAAACACTGAACAAAGGGAGGATTCACATCCTGAGACAGAGTAGAGGGTAAAAGATTTCATCACAGTACTCAGAATGGCATGTAATTTACCCGTGTATATGTATGTGTGTGTGTGTGTGTGTGTGTGTGTGTGTGTGTGTCTAGAGATCGAACCCAGAGGCATTCTACCTGTGAGTTACACACCCCCCAGCCCTATTTTATTTTTTATTTTGAAACAGGGTCTCACTAAGTTGTGGAGAAATTGACTAAGTTGCTGTGAACCTGCGATCCTCCTGTTTCAGCCTCCCTAGTACTGGGATTAAAAGCATGTATCACCACACCTGGCAATTTGCAATCATGAATTGCCTATCTCTGTAATTTTACATGTAATATTTTCAGAGCACAGGTATCAGGAACCACAAGAAGTGAAATCATGAAATTGTGGATAAGGAGAAGCTACTCTAAAAATAAACTTATTTACCTTGCATTTTTTACATAGCAATTAAAATACAGAACACCAAATGTTAAAAAATTATAGAGCATAATCTAAATCTTATCAATATTCAATTAAGTCTATGTGTTCATGCTTTCACAATGCCAAAGAGTGAATTTCAAAATTAATCCTTGAAGGTAAATGAACCAAACTGGTTTGCCACTTTAAAGATAGAAATAACAGTTACTTGGGAGACAGTGCAGCATATTGGTTAAGATTATGGTACCAAAGCCTTCTTCCCTTTATTTAAATCCTTCTCTGTTAACTGAGAGCTTTGTGACTTTGAGATTACTTGATATCTCTGTTCTTCAATATATTTTCTCACATGAAGATAAAAACTGTACCAAATGTATAGGGTTGTTATGAAATAATGCTTGCTATTGGAAACTTGTTCACATATCTGGAAGATAGTGTCTTATCCATACATTTTTGTTTTAGCCAGACAAACAATGTGAAAAAAGGATTGGGCTCAGCATATACTGGAAACAGTATTTCTTAACTAAAGGAGAGAAAAGAAATCCCTTTCTTCACAAAAAGAATGAAGAACTTCTCAGAAATACGTACAGAGGTGCTCTTAGGCCAGGCATTAAGAATTAAGAGCCTTAAATTAACCAAGATCATAGAGACTGCCTCCATGCAGTGTTCTCTTGCAAGCTGTGCAGGTCCTGTAAGGGTCAATAGAATTTGGAGTTAAATGAAAAGTATTTTAAAAATTATCTCTTGTCCATAACTTTATAGGTTTTCAGTATAAAGGATTACCTTATCCAAAATTTAGCCTGAGTTCATTTTGCATTATCTTTTTAAAGTGCATATATTAATTCTACATGTTCCGTGCAAAGTTTCCAACAGCAGTAAGAAAATTGCCTCTGTTTTCTCTATGCCTTAAAGTCATATAGATGTCAACTCTGTTTTTACACGTAAATCAATCTTTAGGAAATTTAAGTTAAAATATAAATACATAAAGATTTAGAAGTCATTGTCATCTACATGAAGATTTCTCTCTGGTTCTATCTTGTAAAATTATTATAGAATATACCTGACTATTTGGCACTAGTTAACACAATAGAATCTATTTTGGTAGTATTCAAATAACTGTTCAACAGATATCTTCAACTCTATAAATATTTATTTTCCTATCATAAGCGTGGAAAAGTCAATGCTAAAGGAGCTAGATTACTTTTTGTTAAGCTATTTTAAGTTTCTAATTAAAGGTTCTCTATTACCCACTTGATATCTCATACTTGCCTGCAGTTATAAACTTATTTATAAATCCTCAGAGCCGCAGAGCTTCTTGCGTATTTATAGGTGTTTCTACATATTTAGTATATCTTTAATGAAGGTCAAGAATAAAACTGCAAATGAGGTTTATGGGAGTGTTCTAAAGGTTCATTATTGTCATTGTGTGGGAAAGTATAATTTTCTTAAGAGAAATGATGACATATACATAATAAAGTCCCTGTCCGTGTCATGACAGCTCAAGAGCATGGCATCGTTACCACCTATGTCACACCGCAGGTGTGCCTGCTATATGGGTGACAGCCGCTGACTTCTCTGATCAACACATAATTATCTCTGAATAAAAATGCACGTTGAAGTTAGCTGGACATAATGGATTGAAGACCCAGGGCAAAATTATCTTTATCATGGCACATAGCACCCCCTGGGGGTAGGAGAAGACTAGCGAGAGGTGTTGGCAATGACGCAACCTTGAGATGCCTGCTGTGGCGTGGGCGCTTCAGGGGTGCTCGTGTTTCTCCTGCCTGTCTTCTTTGGGACAGAAGAGGTCAGTTCGTTAATGGTAGGACACTCCTGATGGAGAAAGGTCCCGCTGATCAGCGCCCTCCTCTACCCATCCCACTGTATATCTCTCTCCCAGCATCTGGATAGTTTCCATTTGCAGAGTCCCCTTCCCCCATAAGATAATAAATATCATATCACAAGGATGGCAGTGCTCCTTCATGGAACACTGACTGTTTATTAGAGGCAAAAAAGTTTAAGAGAAATGCTAACAATGTTCATTAATGGCCCGCATCCAGGTTTAATGAGGCATGTCAATATGCGGACTGGGCAACATCAGTGGCATAATAGTGGTGGTAAATGGGAGTAATTGTATCCAATTGTACGGCACAGCTTCCAGGAATGAGCCCGAACTGCCAACTGACAATGACAGAGCAATTATGGGAAGGCAAGCGAGCTGTGTCAAATTAGCACTTGGTGAGAACTCATTTTTCAGAGCTCTGCTTGCTCTACACCACCACAAGTGATAGGTACTTTATTGTGAGTGATAGGAAGACCAGCACTTAGACTGATGTCCTGATTTGTCAATAGCTGTATTTGAAAGCTTAGTGTCACAAATATATAGAGATATTCAGGGAGAGAGGCACACTGCTCATGATCCGAAGGATAAGAACGTTGCCGAGAAGGTCATCTGTCAGTGTGAGCTGTCAGAGAGAGATCACACTCTATGAAAAGGGAACATTCAGCCGACTTAAGTAATTACCTTTGACTGAGATTTGAAGATGTCTTCTTTTGTTGGCCTACATTGACTGCATAATTTATAATTTACTGCAATCAGCTAAGGGCCAGAAATTGTAACTAAGAAAATTCTTATTTTATTTCCCATAATTACTTTTTTTCCCTCTTTTTTTAACTCCTTTAGCGCTTCAGAGTTGTAAAGTGGGAAACTGATGAAATTGCTTTTTTGTTTTTTCCTTCCTCAAACAACTCAGTTTCAACTACATCAGAAATAATATATTTACTTCCGGCCGTTGTTTCACAGGGCCATAGTTTCCTACCATCACATATAAAAGGTAGAAAGTGCTCTTTTTACCCTAATGTATTTTTTTCTTGATTTGTGGGGTTACAAGTTAAAGAGGATAAAGAAATAATTCAATTTTGTCTTTCTAATGCTGAGGAATAAAAGAAAAAGAAAACAGATTCGGAGTACTGAGCACTGATACCTAATTCACTTCTTTAGGTACTCATCAGTTTGATTAAGTTGTCAGACTATAAAGAGATAGTATTATAGCAAACATTTCAGAACCATATAGATTGATAGAATCTTAATTCTTGTATTTTTCTTCCTCCTGGGACAAATCATGGAATCAATGCGTGTACATTATTCTTTTGCCTTTAGTAACCATGAGGAAAAACATATTTTGTGACCCATTATGTTCTGGAATGTAATAAGTACTAAAATTATATTTTCTGTATGTTTTAGAAAAAATGATTATTCAATTTAATTTTTGTTCGCTAAAGTATAGTAGGGAGTCAAATGGTGTAGCTTTTTAGTTTTATTCCTCAGATTAAAAGAACAAACTCCAAAGATATACTAAAGCTCTGTTTAGTATATCTGTTTAGATATACTAAAGCATTATTATCAAATTCTTGTTGTTTTGCTTTTATTTTATTTTTCTCAGTAGCAATGGATTGATTAATGAATTGTAACTAAAAATTACTGAGATTAGCCTGCCTTCTGGCAAAAACTGTTTAATTCTAGGTATATTGATTTACTGTAGAGATATTGACAAAAGAATTAATGTAAGCACTTTAAGTCAATATTACTTTAGTGGAAACTCTTACACAGTAGGTATAAAGAAATACTCTTAGAATGCTCTTCTATTAATATGGTATAATATTATTGTCATAAATAATAATCATTAATTTCTTCCTATCTTAAAATCTGCATAAATTCATATTTTTATTTTCTTTCTTTCCCTCTTTTTCCTTCTCTTCAAGACCCATCAAGCACTCTTATTTGAAATGAGTAATTGTGGGCTTGGGATGTTGCTAATGTACTTAATGTTTCCCCTTTAATGATATTGCTAAAAAATATTTTGTTTTCCCAGAGTTTACAACAATTTCCTACCTGAGATTATTTTAAATTATATACTTTGAAGTTTCTGAAACACAGCTTTTAATTATTATTTTTTTTAATATTTCAGAACTCTTTGGGCTGCTCAGTCTCCTGGTTGTGGAAAGCTGTTTAATTCACAGTGCCTTGAGTACAAGCCCGTCATCCAGTCTACAGTGACTGTGCCACTTAATAATGGAATCAAAGTGGCACTTAGGCCTCAATTGTTATGTCTGACTGTCAAAGCGGGAAGAAAAAAAAAGAATTAAAAAAAAGAGAGAGAGAGAGGGAGGGAGGGGGGAGAAAAACCCTTGATTTGTCTTTACTACTGAAACGTGAATTTGTCAGCCAGGTTCTGAAGTCACAACAGCATCGCCTGCATCCCCAGCGAGATGTTGAAAACTTGACAGGTACATATTTTTTCAACTACAAGCACTTCTATAATGAAAACTAAATACACAATTCTTATTTTTTTTTTTTTTAATTTTTGCTCTTGACAGATAGTTGTTGCCAATGGGATTTAATGCTCAGGTTCAAGTTGTCAAGAGATATATAACCAATAAGCAATCCAGAGAGTCATGGTACAGATATTCAAAAGCAAAGAGCCTGACTTCCATGATATACTGAAAAGATTTAAGTGTATTATTATCCAAGTAAGAACATTGGCACTTAATCTTGCCCCTAATGGCAAGTTCAGCCCATCGTCACCTCTCTCTAGGGGACAAACTGTAACTTGTTTAGCGGTTACCAAGGCTTTTGACTGTCATTGTTCTTTTTTATTTCATTATTTAAAGAGGAGTTTGCTTTGCTTGGATCTGGCATATTTCCATTCCTCATTTGCTTATTTTCAGAATTTAAGCCAAGAGTCAGTATTGAAGTCTATCATCCTAAGTATTTAACAAAATCTCTCTGAATATCTATGTATCAAGGAACTGTCTTCTAAGTTTGATTCAGAGCACCGCCAGTATATATAATTTCTCTGGGTATATTTTGTGCACACTGCAAGTGTCCTGTCAACCACTATTAATACCTACAATGATGCTCAGTGTGTGGTGATTATTTACCTGCTGGTAGCTTCACTATTACTAAAAATCTTATTGGTATGCCTGGATGTTTTGTGCAGGGAGAAGGAAGGAGACCTGTAGTTGTAATGCAATTTCCTAGAAATTACAACTGTAACTGGCTGTCACCAACTGCTTTATATAGATCAGCCTTGCAGAATTTCATTCAATCACTCGTCTGTAGCACATGATATTTTTGACAGGTGAGTGGAATTTTGCAAGCCTAGATAATGCTACAGGAACCACATATGGATAAATCTGAAAACTACAATTCCCACCATACCTTGCAAGTGAACATTCAATAATTATGACCTCAGGCCTTTTTGAAACAGCTATCAATACACAGAAAATGAACCAACAAAGCATTTTAGAAAATTAGTGTGTATATAATTCAGTTCTTGAAATTACATTGCATTCTCTTACTCTTTTTGGAAGTAAAAATTAAAATGCATCTGAAAAGAGTTTTCACGACACTAATGCAACTAAAGGAGTCTTTGAGTATACCTCCCAAGGTGCATTGATATACTTGTATTAGATTATTTTCCCTTCCCTTACTGTCCACATGTAATCTATCAGTGTGTTTTTGTATGCTACTTTCAAACCCAGCCTGGAAGCGCTCTACATCTATTCGCTGAATCCCTGCAACAGCTCTCTAACTAGTCTCCCTGAATTCTCTATGGCCTGTTCCATAGCTTATTCTACCCATGCTGCTGAAAGATCTTCTTAAAATAGAAGTCAAACATGATTGTCTCAGTTACTGCCATTACATGTATGTTAAATAGAGCTGAAATTCCTAACCAGGCAACCAAATCCTTTCACTCTCTCTATTGTACACTGTGCCCACTGAACAAGCCAGTTGTGTCCATCTTGCTTTTCCTTGTAGATGTGTTTTCAATTCTGAAATCCTTCTTGACTTTCTGATTGAAGCCTAAATGTCACTTATTCACAAAAGCCTTCCTTGAGTAGCCAAAGGAGCCACTTCACAAGCCACTCTCCATATTATATCCATTTTTATTTACTTTGGAATTCTTGTCAGTATTTAACATTGCTTATTAATTGCTTACTTACTCCTTACCTATTTCCTCACAGTAAACCAGAAACTTTCTTATCCCCAGTGGTATCCACAGGATCTGGAACAGGACCTGGCCCACATTATTCATTTACTATTTTTTTTTCATAATCATGTACAGAGTGGATTTATCTATCACATTACAAATTTTATCTTTCATGGTATTTCATTTTAAAACTTTGTATGAGTCAATTGATAGAACAAATTTTGGTCTCAGCTGATTCATATTTTGAAAGCCTTGATTTTATTTCTGATAGTTCTTCAGTGGCAATGACTGCATACCAACCGCATATTTGGATAAATATTTAAAAAATTATGGAAGTATGCATCCTTACCAGGATTTTTAAAATACTTTTATAAATTAAAAATAAGACAAGTTATTTCTTTTCCATTTTGTGTGACAAATCAAGTTCTGTACAAACTTTTTTAAAAATACATTACAATTAGTTCCTAAACATCATATTTTCACATTCCTCATTTTTGAGATTTTTTTTTATCTACATAACAAAGATAAATAAAGCTTTCTAAAGTTAAATTATAAAATAATGGAAATATGTATCAGACAAGGTATTAAAATATTACCTTGTTAGCTTTTAAAGTTAGCATGACTTATATTACTAAATTAATTATGTAAAATTTTAAATGTCACATAAAGTTAGATATTAGTCATAGTTATCTGTATGCTTTTTAAGGATGAAGAGGGTTTTTGTGTGTGTGTGTGTGTGTGGTACTGGGGATTGAACTCAGGGGCATTCTACCTCTGAGCTACACCCCCAGTCCTATTTTTTATTCTTTATTTTGAAACAGGGTCTCACTATGTTGCAGAGTGCCTCACTAAGTAGCTGAGGTTGTCCTCGAATCCATATCCTCCGTTCTCAGCCTCCCAAGTACTGGGATTATAAGCTTGTGCCACCACGCCTGGTTTTTTGGATGAAGAGTTTTAAATGTGCCCACAAAAACATATTCTTAAGTTTTAATTTACTTAACTCCAGCTTGAAAAATTGCAAAAATATAACTAGTCATGAATATTGAAATTTTCATTTAAATTATGTATAAAAAGAACCTATTGGAAAACTCCTTTTTCAGGAACACTGCAAAAATGTATTCAAGTAACAGGTTAAATTAAAGTTTTACAAGTTAAAACATAAAGTAACAAATTGTGAAATTAAATTTGTTCTTTAAAAAAAAGTCATCAATTTTAAAGATAGTTTAAAGTTTCAAATTTCCACAAGATACAGCTTTACAATGTAACAATGTACTTTCAGAGATAATCATTTGGGAAGTATTTCTTGTTCATGATTTAAATAAATAAGTACTAGTTTGTTTTTTTTTTTTTTCATAGTAGCAAATTCCCTTAGGAATCATTCCTGTTATTTTAGCAATTTATATCCACCAGAAGAAATTATATGGGTAAACTGTTGATCTTGTTATTTTTTAAAACACTTGGTACATCTATTTACTGTTAAGCTGGAGAACTGAAAAGCTAATGACTAAAGTTTCAAATTTGTATATTAAGAACTCTTATTATTAATTTAAACAGTTATATTTTTAAGGAGAGGCTCAGTCTTTTCATGTACTATTGTGGTGATTTGGGGACACATCACTTAAGCCTCATGAGTCATAGTTAACTCTATTTTTGTGTCATTTAATCTTCACAATGATAACTTACCTAGATAGTATTGTTTTCATCTTATAGTTAGGAAACAGTTAATTATCATGCGTAAGTAATGATAAACCTTTGCTTTGTCTAATTCAAAGTACTGCTCCTCTATGACTTTGATGGCTAACAGTCAAAATGGGCTACCAAAAGCAATCCTGAGCAGAAACCTGAGAAAAAGTAATACTGCATTTTGATCTTATTAGAATCAAGCTCAATAGGCATATGTTATTAATATTATTGTAGTTTTTATTTACCACTTTTAAACATAGAGCACCATAAAGTTTTTGAACCATAAAGTTAGAAATGTGGAATATCTAATTAAATATATCTCAGTGCTAACATTTATGTTAATTATTTAGTGTTATTTGTTTAATGTTATTATTTTAATTAATGTATTTTAAATAATGTTCATTATTTAAAATTACAGTTTGTGATGTATGGATAGAGATATCAGATAAGAAATCTCCCAATGAACTACAAACAAGAAACAAGTACAACTAGTCAAGAATTATCTTTTAGTGCTCAGAGCTGCTATTATCTGTAATTAATAATAAATCAGTTTGGGTTCATGTATCCACAGCTATAGCATCATTTATGAGGCTACTCATAACTCAACCTGTATCCCCCTTTTCAGGTTTGCTTCTGGACATTTTATAGTAGGAAGTTCAAATCAGAGTAAAAGGTGAGGCAGTCTCTGTTCCTTTTGGCTCCTTTGTATTATGTTGCTGCTTTTTAATTTCTGCTCCATAGTTCCACCAAATGGACTTCTCATTTAGGGTTGAGCATCAGTATTCCTTCCTCTGAGAAAGACTTTACTCTCTTCTCCCAATGATGCATATAACACCCCAAACATTAGTAGCTCCTTCCATATATGTACTTCTATTACCACTTCTATTGCAATAAACTGAATTTTTGTATTTGCATCTCTGTCTCCCCAGGAGAATAAAAAAAATCTGAGGAATTAGCACCGAGTTTTATTCATGACCTTTCATTGAAAATTGGCAAAGTATTGGGCATTTTAGGCCCTTAAGAAAATTGGTTGAATGAATAAACAAATGACTGAATGAATCAGCCAATTATTCTTCTGAGGCAAGAACCACTGTATTAAGTTTAACTGGGTTATCCAATATCAAGACCTCATTACCTTACCTTGAGAGGGAACTTTTGTTTCTAGTTTAATTACTTAAAAAAAAAAATTGGGAAGTTGGGTTTGGTGGCACAGGCCTGTAATCCAAAAACGTGAAAGGCTAAGACAGGAGGATCATAGGTTTGAGGCCAGCCTCAGAAACTTAGTAAGACCTTGTTTCAAAATAAATAAATAAATAAATAAATAAACAAACAAACAATCAAATAAATAAATTAGGGTTGGGATGTAGCTTGTAGGTAGAATGCCTCTGGGTTCAACCTTCAGTACTTAAAAAAATTAAAAAAAATTGGAAGTAGGGGCATGGTGTTGCAGACCTGTAAACTGAGTACTTGGAAGGTTAAGACAAGAGGATCACAGGTTCAAGGCCAACCTCAGCAACTTAAGCAAGAACCTCAGGAACTTAATGAGATCCTGCTTCATGGAGAAAAATACAATTGGATTCGGGGTGTAGGTCAGAAATATAATGTTCCTGGGTTCAATCCTCAGAACCCCCCCCACACACACACACACAACTTGGGGCACACCACTGGCATCACATAACTAATATAAGTGTCAGATAGTTAAAAAAGATAATAGACAACTGAGTGCCACTGCATAGCAAGCTTTCAAAAATGTTTGCTTCATATTGTTTCTTTATTTTTTTTTTTATTTATTTATTTTTTTTTGCGGTACTGGGGATTGAACTCAGGGGCATTCTACCTCAGAGCTACACCCTCAGCCCTATTTTTTATTCTTTATTTTGAAACCGAGTCTCACTAAGTTGCGGAGGGCCTCACTAGGTAGCTGAGGCTGGCCGCGAACCCGGATCCTCTGGTCTCAGCCTCCCGAACGCTGGGATTACAAGCATGCGCCACCACGCCCGGCTCAGATTGTTTCTTTATTTTTAAACTGAACTCCCCTGCTTAAAATTACACTTTCAATTTACTTATTAAGAAATAATTGAAGCCCTCTCAGAATGATCATTAGAAAGAGGGGGAGGAAAGGAAAGAAGAGGAAAAGGATATTATATTTAGCCTAAACATGTCATATCTGTGATTATTTTCTTATTCCATATATTTTAATCTGTACAAGTCTTCTTATTCACATGTTAACAATAATCATGGCGTTCAAACAATTCTGACTTTTAAAGGGGTCTCAGTAATTACTAGTAAATGCAAAGTAAGGGCATTTCACAGGGATATGTGAAATCTGAATACCTCAAGGTTATAGAACTCTGAGAGTTAATGGGATGAGATTTGTGGTTTAGCAGTCAGCCTTCTAACATACTGCCATAAATGAACTGAATGAAATACTACTTGCTGTCTTCTTCTAAGAAGGAATCTTCCAGCCTACAGTTATAATTTCAAAGAAGTTACAGACTTATTAACATCCTACACATTGATGTGTAAAGGTTTATAAGGGGAACTCTGTGAACTAATCATTCCCATGAAGAAAATTTATGTTTAAAATTTTATCTGATCATTTAAAGAAAACGATCCTACATTTTGTTTGGGTAAATAAAGTTTAATGAAATTATCTTCATTAAACAAGTGATATGAACACCATTTACAAGAATACATATCAAAGCTCTATTTGTAAAATTAGTCATTATGAAAAAGTTATATTTGACTAATTAATGCCTTACCTGGAAAGTCTGCTTCTTGTAAGTCTTTATACCACTTGTAAGCTATTTCAGGATTTTCAATGCCATAAAATCTTAATATATATATATATATATATATATATATATATTAGAAAATTATATATATATATATAAAATTTTTGCACAAAATACAAGTCAAGAAAAGAGTATTTACTGCCATTGATGTTCTTGTTTCTCTACGCAGGACTTACTATCACATATTAATCCAGATTCCTTAGCATTGTTTCCTAAATTAGGGTGGTTGTACAAAATATAGAAAATAGTTTAGCATATTCAGAAGTCAGTGGATATTTGTTCCTTCCTGTCAGAGGAACTATAATGTCATTCTGAAGCTCATTTCCCCCATCTTCCCATCTTGACCATTTGCATCTAGAAGAAATGTCAAACAAGGCAAAGACAAAAGTGAAACTATTCCTGTAAGTTTTCAGCCCCACCATGCCTGTCTCTGTGCATCTACTCTTCAACAAAATAATCTCTCCAGTATCCAAAAGGTCAATGAAATCAAGAAGTAATAGCGTGTGACTTGAGTTGAGTTTATCCTTGACCTGGAAGACAGTATTCAGTGTCAAACAAACCAAAGCTTGTGTGTAAATTATTTTAAGCCTAAAGTCAATGCTTAGAAAATAAAACCAAGGAAATTAACAAGATTTTCTTTTGAATTATAATACCAGTTTATTCAAAGAGGCAACTTTGAGATATAACTCTGAGATGACCATGAAAGATCAAATTTTATATCAGAGGAAGATTAAAACTAAAAGCAGGTGAACACCTATTATTTTTCAATGGTGTAATTTTGGGTTGAAGAAGTTTTTCAATATATTTAAGACTTGACCTCAATCGTGATTTTTTTTTTTCCAAGAGCAAAAAAGAGAAAACATTACAAAAACAGAAAATAAAGCTCACCTTCATGAAGTAGAGCATGGACTGTTCAAACAGCAATTCTCTCACTTCTCTATGAACATCAATGACATTGCAAACCAGACATGTAACAAAAAAGAGAAATACAATATACCCTGAAAGTAGAAAACAAGGTCAGAGGTGAAGCTTTAGCTAAGAGACTTTTTTTAGGTGACAGGGACAGCAAATCAAGCTTATGATTTCTTTCTATACAAAACCCTATAAAAAAATAAAGCTGAATACTTCAGGTTTTATTTTGAAATTTCTTTCCATGGAGTGCTATGTTAACACTTTCTCGCATTATTATTTGCAAACATCTTATGCAGAAACCAACACTGCAAAAGGTTATTAATTAAAGAAAGAAGTGAAGGCAGGCAGGTAAAAGGAAGGTGGAAGCCAGAGAAAAGGGGAAAGAGAGGATGGGGAAGGGAAGGAGAAAAGAGGTCAGAAACAATAAGAGGAAGAAGAAAAGGAAAAGAA
>PVLC010002402.1:89595-115953 GCA_004027655.1 Graphiurus murinus | reverse complement strand
AGGAGGAGGAGGAGGAGGAGGAGGGATAGGGAGAGAAGAGAGGAGTGAAGAGCAGGAGAGAAGAAGAGAGAAGAGACTGAGCAGAGAATGCAGTAGGACTGCCAAAAAATGTAGAGACAGAGGTCATGTGGCCTTTGAGAAAGAGATAGAAGCTTCTATTACTGGTTTTTCTAACCTAGTTCAGTCCTTTATCTGTGCTTGTTATATTTACTTAAAAATCCTCTATTTGTGCATGTTGTAAATTCCTAATTTAAAATCAGTTTGTGCAAGTAGGCAAACATGCCTTGACTCTAACAGTTCATATTCCAGTTTTAAATATAAAAACAACCATGTAAAATAAAGCAAAATAATAAGTATAAGCAAATCATTTCTACTAAAATATTATTAAAAACATTTTGCCATATACTTAGTGAATAACTGTCTAGTCTAGGATAGTATTTTTATTTTTGTACAAGGAATTGAACCCAGGGACTTTCTACCTCCAAGCTACAGTACTAGCTCTTATTTAAAATTTATATATATATATATATATATATATATATATATATATATATATATATATATAAACAAAATCTTGCTAAATTAATGAAGGTCTCCCTAAGTTGCTGAGGTTAGCCTTGAACCTGAGATTCCCCTGTCTCAGTCTCCCAAGTACTAAGATTACAGGTGTGAACCATCATGCCTGAAAGATAATGTCTTCATAAGGCATAACCAAACTCATTTGGGAATGACACACATAGGAAAAGAATTTTTTAAACGTTAAATTAAAGCAAGGAAAATTGTGCATTTTAATAAGTTCTTCCTTTCAGCATGGCTTACAACTACCCATAAATTTATTTAAAATGTTCTGAGCTATATTTGACAATTCTTTAAAGCTCTCTATTTTCAGTGAAATATTATTTTGATTTTGGAGCTAATGATACTCAATTGTTTATCTCTCTTCAAATGTACCCAAAAAACTCTTCCATTGGTGCTTCCTACTGAGCACAAAATATGCTAACAGAGTCATTAGTGTTCCTAATTTAAATCCATTAAGAGATGGAAGATAATATTGAAGATGTTACCAATTTGCAAAATAACCTAATTTATATGCATTTCTTACTCTGTTTCTCAACTGTAGCTATGTTGGCAGAGCAGTAAAATCAATTTAAACTGTTCTCTCAAAATATCCTGAGACCATTTAAAGTAGAAGACACTAGTGATTCAACTATTTTAAAGATGGAAAAGAGGAAATATTGGCAGTTTCCCACAGAATTAATGCATAAAAGATGCATATATATACACACATGTATATCCCAATGCTCTTCCTATGCTTTCTTAATTCACCAGAGTAATTTGCATCATAAACCATTCCATTTTGGCCATATTTATTTGCATTATGTTCATTTGAGTAATTTGGTTGTTTAGATTATATCTTTTTCTTTCTCAAAAATAATTTTGAAAATGTTTAAAATTGTCAGGTATCAAAAGGTAGCATTTCAAAGATTTTTCAATTTTCACTCATTTAGGTGAAATGTAGAAGACAATAGTATAGAAGGGAAAAATATGTTAGCTAGGATTATAAGTTTTGGGAAACATGCCTTCTAAGAAATAAAATAAAGCCACTGATGGGAGTTAGTTTATCTGTGTTGTCACCTTATAAAAGAAAATACAGTCTCTTTTCCCATAAGCAATTCATGAAATTTCTAAAATAAACAAGTTTGAAAATCTTGTTGCAAAGTCAAGTTCAATTTCTGATTCTACCCTTAAAATGTTGTGTTGAATGACCTTGGAGGAAATTGGTTATGTTCTCCAGTCTTATTTGTTATCAAGGAAAACAGTATATGTTATTGAAACTAGATTATTTTAAAAATTACCTGTATATAGATGAATGTACTTGGCATTTCATTTTGTTATTTATGATACTGGCTCAATTTAGGATATGTCTAGAGTTTTTTATATTTTCCAGACAGATATAATATTATGATAGTGATGTGATGTTTCAGTGAGACACAGGCAGCCCCATTTCAGATTTTAGTCAAATGTATAACTTATTTCCCTTCTAAAATATACTCAAATTCATATTAAGGACTTCAAGCAAATCACCTTGACAATGAAACCCTAAATCTCATTTTTCGTTTCATTAATAAAAATGTAATCATTTTAAAAATGACTTATCTTTTATACTAGCTTAATCCTTTTTAATGCTTATGAAATATGGGATAATAACACCTAAGCCAATTTTAAAAATAGATTTAAAACATACAAAAGTTTCGCTTAAGCAAAGTAATTTGAAATGTAAAATGCAAAAAAAATATTTTACAGTTCAAAAAAGATAATTTTGTGTTATGTTTGCCTTTTCCTACTTAAGTCACACTACATGGCATCTTGGTTCAGGTTGGAAATTACCACTAGAAACGTAGAGAAAGTCCATGAAAAGAGCTGGGGGAGGGGAGACCCTGCATTTCATTCAGTGTAACCTGATGCTCCCCTTACATGACATGTCTTTGTTTTGTTTTTGTTTTTTGTTTTTCTTTTTCACCTATATAAAAGCTACCTATTCTTTGAGCCGAGCGTGGTGGCTCACGCTTGTAATCCCAGCATTTGGGAGGCTGAGACTGGAGGATCCGGGTTCGCGGCCAGCCTCAGCTACCTAGTGAGGCACTCCACAACTTAGTGAGACTCTGTTTCAAAATAAAGAATAAAAAATAGGGCTGGGGGTATAGCTCGGAGGTAGAATGCCCCTGAGTTCAATCCCCAGTACCGCAAAAATAAATAAATAAATAAATAAATAAATACTACCTATTCTTTGATTCCATATAAAAAAATCATCTTCTCCATAACAGCATCTCTAAATGCTTTGGTATCATCATAGCAATAATGATAGCTGATGTTACATACCAGGCATTTTTAAAAGTAACCCCCAAATATTACTTATTTATTTTTGATTACCTACCCTAAAGTTGAAGTCTCGGTTTACAGATGAGCATGTGGAGGCCTCCAGAAGTCTAGTATTTTGCCCTGAACCTCAGAATTGCAAACAATTGAAGCTGAGATTGGAATTCACACAGAGGAGTCAGAATCTATGCACGTTTAGATTCCATCTTTATTTTGAATTCTTAGGATTCCTATTTATCTTAACATTTATTGTTTCATTTGGTGCTGTTACTTGTGTTTTCATACATATATAACTTACTTAACAAAGAAGACTGTGTGTGTCTTGAGTACACAGACCCAAAGAAGAATCACATCATGATGCTACTAAGCACCTTCTTGAGTAATGATAGTAAAGGGAAAACTCAGAGCCTCTTAGACACTGACCTCTTTCTATACATCTCCATTCCCGAGACCAGGACTTCTCAGTCTTGGCGCTATTGCACTTGTGGCTGGTAATTCTTCTTTTTGAAGTCCTGTCTGTGCACTGTTGGATGTTTAGCAGCATCTTGCGCATGTGTATGCTAGGTGCCAATGGTATTCTCCTTTCCTCCATGTGGACTTATAACAAAAAGTCTCCAGGCATTGCTAAATGTCCCATGGGACACAAAAATCACTCCCAGCTGAAAACCACTGCTTTTGTTCAAGATTTCCTCCCTATTGTGATTCCTCTATTTGAATATTGCAGAACAGGCCCAAGTGGATCTACCAGTTGGGCATTCCATAGAGAGTATTATAAATGTATATGAGGTTTTGTACAGCTTAATATATGCAGCACCGTGTGTTTACAAGTCTTCATATAATATCAGACTTCTAAATTTTTCCTGACACTATAATAATAGTTGTTGATCCACAGATTTCGTTAGCAAGTATAAGAATGAGGCAATACTGCTAATATCGAAAATTAAAATGCAGATTAATTCATCACCATAGTAACCAGGTAATATTGTAACATTTCATTGCCTCGAACTTTTTGTACACAAATGCTACTTAGTCAACCAACATTTTTGATGTCAGGGATATGTGTAGGTTTTAGAATTTTTCAGTTTTTATTTTTAAACTTGCTTTAATTTCATGAAAGGCCTACTAGTTTGAGTAATAAATTCAAGATGAAATGTGGGTTGCAGCATTAATCTTTATGTGTGTTCTGTAAGTTAAATTATTGTATGCCTTTTTTTAATAAGATCACAGAAAACTTGTAGTAGTAAAGTAGGGCAAATGAATTGTTGAGGTAAATAGTCAAGAATAAAAAATGGGAGCTACATTAAGTGAAGTTACTGTAACTTTTGAGTGTTTGTATTAGTTAAGATTAATATTTTCTTTTCATATTACAGTTACTATACAACAGTTCTATAATATAAATACAAGCAACATGATAAGTAGTAGTAAGCAAATAACTTGATTCTGTTTAGGTAAGTTGGGTAAGTCTTTTTGAAATGGGATATTTGAATAACTTGAGACTTTTAAAGAGTGAAGGAATTTGGCAAATGGATTAGGTGAAGAAAATCATTGTAGCAAAAGGGAAGAATAAATTGAAAGCAATGAAGGTGTAAAGGAAAATGATAGCATGCCTGAGGGATTGTGTGGCTGGAATAAAAGATACATAGGAAAGAAAATAATGTGAAAAGAATTTAAAGTTATATTTATTACCTTAGCCTATGATAAGAAAATATTATAGAATGGATGCCTTAAACAACAGATATGTCCTGGGTATGGTGGTGCATGCTCGTAATCCCAGTACTTGGGAAGCCAAAGCAGGAGGATTGATAGTATGGTTGTAGCAAAAGACAATAAAGATCTATAGAGCTGTTAAGTAGCATGGGTAAGAAATACATCATTCCACTTAAAAAAAATGAAGGAACAGAATGACTTGAGAATATTATGTGATCTGAGTAGAAAAATAATTTTCTCAGAGGCTCCCAATCTTAAAGTGATATTTTAACCCATTCAATAGTTTATTCATTCCTGTATTCTCTATATTTAATTAGTTCATTTATTCAAGAAATATTTATTGAGTAGCTACTACAAACTAGGCTTACTTGGATGAGAAGGTGCTATTTGCCTCATTTTTTCCCTTTCCTTAAGTTTTAAACAGTGGAGTTTAGAGGGCAAAATCAAAAGAAGAAACAGAGAGGAAGAGAAGAGAAAGAGAGTAGAGGGGGAAGAGCCAGGAATGCATGGCAGAGTAATTTTTGTGAGTCTAACAAGGAAATGTTTATGAACTATAGTTCCTGATCTGCTAACTAGACCACCTGGGCTAAAAAGAATGTTATTATTATTATCATTTTTATTTACTAAATCTACTCTAAGGAAAGAGTTTTTTATTAATTTGGGGATCTCACTGGCCTCATTTATTTTTTCTGTTATTTTTCTTTTATGTAGATAGGGGAATACTTAATAAAGTTTTATGAAAGACAGGCAATTAAAGGACCATGAAAAATAAATGAAAAAGTAGTTTAAATTAGTGACAGAAAGAAATATGAAATTGTATGCTTCTTATTTTCATAACTACCACTTAGCATTCAGGTACTCCAATAGTTTATAAACATTCATTCCATAACATTAAGAGTGGTTAAATAATTTCTGAATTAATATTCTTTATGGCTTTAAAGAATAATTAATTGCAGTGAGAAAGTTCTGCATCTTTCTGAGTAATATTCCTTGATCTCAGTCTGTTAATGTTTTATTTTAAAGGCAGGTGCTGTGATATCTCATCTTTAGTTATGCAGCCATAATCCTAAAATATTTACAAGAAGCCACTTAAATATACATTGCACATTCATCTACTTCCAATTATTATGTAGAAGCTACTAGTAGACCATCATTTTGCTACCATGCAAGGGCTCACTGCCTAATATGAATAGAAGTGGACCCAATGGAACTGGTTCTTGCACAAAAAAGAGCTTTATTGAAGGATAACTGACAAAGAGTCAGAGGGAATGCTTGCATCTGAAACCCCAGATGGCCAATGAAGAAGGCATTTAGTATTTTGGAAGTGAATGGGTCTCAACATGTCTGAGGTCTTGATTGGATGCTCAGATCTGTTATGATCAGATATAGAATGTGCCCTGAAGAGCTCAGGGTCAGCAGAGTTAAGTCATGAGGGTTATAATCTCATCAGTAGATAAGGCCATTGTAATGGGCTTATCTGGATGGTAACTTAGGCTGGTGAGGCTTGAATGGAGAAGGTGAGTACTGGGGGTGTGGCCTTAGGGATTGTGCTTATGTCCTTGAATCCCCTTGCTTGCTTACTCTCTCTACATCCAGTCTCCATGATGTGAGGAGCAGAGCCTGTGTGCTCTCCCTTTCCCTGCTCTCACCACCATATTCTAAGATCCTATAGGCTCTGGACTCACATGGGCTGAACTTGGAATCTCCAAAAGACCTGTGAGCAAATAAATCTTTCTTCCTCTAGGTTGTATGGTCAGTCCCTTTGGATTATAGCAGTGGTAATGGTGACTATGACAGTGTCTCTCAAGGTTTTACTACTTAAAATTTGTGCCATAAGTCCACAGTCAGCACACAGGTTAGAAACAAAATAAATAAACCAAGAAACTTAGGTCTACTATTTTATCTATGAGTAAAGAAAACTTTAAGACAGATAGTTTGCCCCTCTCTTAAACATCTCCACCACATATTAACTAACTCTAGCTACCTGAGAAGAAGATAAAAAACACTGCTTACAGGAGCTAAACAAATAGTGAAGATTTAAACTAATGGAAAGAAACTCTTCTTCGTTAACCTTTAACACTGCTTTGTACTAAAAGGATTTTTATATATGTATTGTATTCTGTAACCTTTACTGTTTTCTTAATCCCATCAAATACCATGGGAAATGGCTTTTCTAGTTAAAGATGTACCCACTCGACCTTAGGAAAAACAAGTCTGTAAAAATTCCTGTTCTATATGCCTCATTGTAAAAGATAGTATAAAAAACAGCTACTACAAGAAATAAACAGATGCACTTCTACACTGTGTGTGGTGTGAGCGTATTCTAGAGACCTCGTCTCATTCCCTACCTATCCAGGGACCTCCCGACCCTGCTGCCTTGAGGGCTGGCTCCTGGCAGAAATCTATAAGTAGCAAAAATCTACTCTATATTTTAAAAAAGCAGAAAGTGAGAGAAATTACCAACAGAGCCATACTACTATAAATATGAAAATATATTCCAATAGATTGTAATGATGCCAACTCAAAACAAGAAAACTTAGAAAGAAACAAAGAATAGCCAACATAGAAAATTATGCAAGTTTCTGGACTGTCAACTTGACTGGATTCTGAAACACCAAAGATCATGTGATTTGGGGTGTGTTGATGAGATGTTTGGCTTATGTAATGGCAGATTGAAGTGAAATAAGATAAGGGATGAGATAAAGGATTCTATTATACAACTTATACAATGTTTAATATTAATAGTACTGACAGTACAAAGGGTTTGAGGGTGGATGGGACAATTATAGCTTTTATACATTCCTGGCAATATTGGAAAATTGTATAACCATTTTCAAAAGAATTTCAGAAGTTTAGTCATTTAGGTTTATAATTTATATACCCCAGAAATTTATGTCAATAAGAACCCAAAGGCATGAGAATTTTCATAGCATTACTTATACGAACCACAACCTGAAAACAACTGAATACCTTCAACTGGTAAATGGATACACAGTGATACATATTGTATTCTATTTAATTGAAATGTCCAGAATGGGCAAATTCATACAGCCAGAAAGCAGAAACTAGATGAGTAGTCTCCAGAGGCAGAGAGGAAGTTTTATGGGGACTGACTGCTGAAAGGTAGGAGTTTTATTCTTGGAGTGATGAAAATGTTTTAATGTTAGATGGCAGTGATAGTTGAACAAATATGATATACTAAGAACCTTTGAATTAGCTCTTAAAAAGAGTGAATTTCATGTCAGGGGAACTCTGTCTTAATAAAGTTATTAAAACAATGTCATAATCATAAAATGTATTTACTACACAGCAATTACAGAATAAACTACAAATGTGACTCACCCCAAAATAAACTTAGTACAAAAATATAATACTTATATAAGGAAAAAAGAGTGCATATTGCTTTATTTACTTCTATTAATTCAAGATGAGGCAAGACATGGAAGACAGCAGAAGTCAGAAGAGACAGGACAATCAGAATGACTGTAGGTAATTTGGAAAGTAGCATAACAACAGAAAGTCATTGTAGTGGGTCTTGGGCAAAAGTTCTATGTATTCATCTGTTCAGTGATTGTGTGTGTGTGTGTGTGTGTGTGTGTGTGTGTGTGTGTGTGTGTGTAAACATCTCTGAGGCACATGCAATGGATTAGTACACTTTATTGTATCTATATCTCTCCCCCAAAAGCACAATTTGTCACACTGTGAAATTTCATGAAGTAGTTCATTTTAGTATATATGAAGTAGCTCTAATGGTTATAGAAATATTACTTTTCTTTACATTACTGTTATCATTTCTGTACTTATCAATGATGGTTTAGCTGCAAAAAAAAGTACAATGTCTGACTCTTCTCTTGTTGTAGTCTTGATGAGATAAATGTTGAGAAAAAAATTATTGGGCAAGGCTTGGAAAGCTTCTGATCAGAGAATTTATTTGTTGTTATGGCTAATACTCTTACTGTGACTCTATTTGTAACCTTTCCAGAAGAGAAAATATTACAATATTAGAGTAATGTGTAATAAACTATGCTCGGAACATTATAAATGAAAAATACTCTGCAAAATACAATTGGATGAAAAGGCATGGATATATGAGTCTGCAGTAGCACATTAAAAATATATATAGTAATCAGTGATGGGTGGAATTTTTCAAAAGTAATTCAAATGCTAATGAATCTGGTCAAATCTTTCAACTGGGAAATGAGTGGACCTGATTTTGTTGTTTGCTCTGCCAGATTCCAATTTCTCTCGGCTGAGAAAATCCTTTTATGAATTAATAAAGGCTTTGGAGACTGAAAATAGGGGGATATACAGCTTAATGGCTAGAATGGGTTGCCAGGATTTTGTAATTTAGACAGTTTGTTAGGACTGGAACAATGCTCCGATGCATTGAACTTTAATGTTCAAATGTCAGCTTCCTACCGAGCCATTCAGCAGCCAGCCCACACCTGCTTGCTTCTAGAAGGGCTGTCATTTACATCCACCTTGGGCACATCAGATATGTGAAGTCAGCATGATGATAATATCAGGCAGTTTTCATCTTTCAAACATGATAAGAAGATTTACACATATTCCCTTGTTTAATCCAAATAGACTTTATAATCAACACTAGAAGAAAAGCAGTGGGAAGATAAACATCTGGAAAGAAAGAACCATTTAAGCCTTTTCAAAACAATGTGTTTACTTCTCCTGTAAAATATCACAATTTCTTTAGTCATTACTTGTCACCTTGAGCCGTAATAGGCACATTTCAATTTACAGTAACTAAGCATGGTCAAATATGGCTTGATGTTAAAGTCAAGCTAAGAAGACTAAAATACTTCCCCTGGCACCATCTAGGAAATAACCTCCTTAAAGTTCTCAATTTAATCCATGAGGCATTAGAAGAACTAATTTGACTAATGGGTGAATTGTTATTCTCAAGGGATTTGCAGTGAGTCAAAACAGGATTATGTCTATTAGTATTAACTACATAGTTTTTAACAAGTTAACTAACACTTCTCATGATGTCTTATCATTTTTTATTCACTTGTTATAATACACTTTCTAACTTTAAGGGGGAGAAAAAAAGCCAGGCATGGTGGCACACGCTTGTAATCCCAGTACTTGGGATGTTGAGACAGGAGGATAATAGATTCAAGGATGGCCTCAGTAGTGTAGCAAGACTCTCAGCAACCTAGAGAGATCCTACTTCAAAACAAAACAAAAGAAAAATGGCTTGAGGTGTACCTCAGAGTTAGAATTCCACTGAGTCAGTCCTCAAAAAAAAAAAAATAAATAAAAAGAAGAAGAAAAACCAACAGGAAATGAGGAATGCGGACACACAAAAGATAAGAATCTTTGAGTTCTGGTTGGTGAATTGACAGACTTTGAACTTTAATTCAGACCTATGTGATAACTTAAACTGTGTACATGTATATTCTTTGACCAATATTTTGATGCACAGCAAAAACTGTTTTTAAAATCTCCCTTTGACATTTCTTGATTATCCATATCTATAATATCCCAAGGGCCCTTTCCAGTGTTGTTTATATTTAGAATAGAATGAGAACACAAAAAGTTGTAGCATAATTGTAAAAATTGTTCTTTAATTTTACAGCACCTCCAATTTTTTACGTTTGTTCCTAAGTAATGTACCTTTAAATTCTATTTTCCAGTGGTCACAGAATAGGACCTTATTGAGTCTCAAATATTCAGTTTAGTTTTTTCCTGAACAACTACTCTTTTCCTATTTATATTCAATCAACTTGCATAATACTTAATGAAATTAGTAACAATTTGAGTCAAAACAACTTATCATAGAGACCTGGAACTAGGGAAAGCGGAAGAGCATGGGTTTGGGGAAGATTCGGTGTCCCATGAGTTATTTGTTGTTCAGTGAGGGATGGATAGGTTGAGTTTCTCTGGCAAAACTATCCAATAAACTTCATGTAAGAGATAATCCACTGTATCAATTGAAAATAAAATAAGACACATACTTTCACTATGTCCCCCAATTGCATATAAAATCTTAGATGTGATTCATAACCAAGAATTTGGTAAAATTTTATAGTGGGGTTCATTATTATTGGGTTTAATGGCCACTATTGATTTAAAAATCTACCAACTTGGCAGATAAGATTTTTTTCAAAGTGCACTCAAGAGAGACAAGAAGATAAATGAGGAAACACATAAAATATGGGTAGTCTCTTCAAGTTTGCTGAAAAGCTTTACTTGTTGAGTTTTATTGGCTTTTACTTTATGCATTCTTTACCCCATAATCATATTTAGTAGAATATTTCCAGAGATTTACTTTCCTAATATGCAAGAAAACATGCACAATATTTTCATTATTTTTGTTTTTTATAGTTTTCCTTATGATATCTATTTAACTTAAAAAGGCACACACTACAGCACATTTGATATCCTCGTTTGCTACTTCAATAAGCTTAGCTAAAGACAGCATAAAATTAGTACATACTTCTAGGCTTGCATTATTTTATTAATTGTATATAGTTATTTTTCTACCCACAATATGCATAAACATAAGAATGATGATGGTGAGCAGGAAATGTGTCTCAGCAGTACAGTACTGGCTTGGTATTCACTAGAGTCAATCCCTAACACTGAAGAAAAAAAAAAAGTAATAATAGTAGCCATTTTTTATGTGTTCAATTTATAGATGGAGGTTTTGAAGATCCATGCTCTTGTGTTTGATAACAGAAGTACTGGGAAAATCTTATAGCAAGTGTCCCAGTTCTAGAGCACAGGAAAAAAGATGGTTGTTTACATATGAAACTTTAGTATTCCCAGGGGTTATGTGGGCTACTCATTAAATATTATGTCACATTATTATATTTTCTAATTCAGTAGGTCCATGGTGGTATCTAGATATCAGTGCTTTTAGTAGATCTATGCTAGACCTGCTAAACTGTAATCTCTATAAGAACAAAGAAAGTGATTTGTAAATTTTTGGTTTTATTCACTGATATGTCCTTAAAACCAGGACAGCTTCTGGACTATAGTACATGATCAATAAGTATTTATTGAGCAAGTGAATAAAAATAAATACATAAGATAACATTAGAACAAGTTGATAGCTAAACACATTTGGCTACATGCTCTTATCTTGGACAGGTCATTAAAATACTGATGTTGGCACTAAGAACTAGATAGTAACTGAGACAGCAAAAGCACAGTACCTGTGATTTTGTCTATTCAGTTTCCCTTCCACTGGAAGCTGATGTGTCTCCCATTCAGACCTTGTTCAGTTAGTGTGCTTTTGGGGTGGGTTCTCTTCTACCTTTTCTATCATTCCTAGCCAGGAATAGGCACTGGTTTTGAGCTAAAGAGGCCAGAGTATGCCCATTCCACCTGATTAATTCAGTAATGGGGATGTGACAAACCAGCTTGTGCATGGCAGGGCCTTAAGTGCCTTTCTTGTCCCCAAGTGGAGGCGGCCTGTTTGACAATTAGGCAGAAAAGCTGCAAATGGAGACTGGAGATATGAAGAGACAGATCCCTGTTGAATATTTTTGAATATTTGAATCTATTTCTGAAATCAGACTCATTTGTTTAATCAGATAATGCATTTCATTTCTTTGCTTAAGCTACTTTGAATTAGATTTCTGTCATCTGAATTCAAGAGCACTGATTAATGTACTGGCAATAAGTGCAAGTTGAAAGTTGGCCTTGAGATTATATTCTCAAGTATAGGATGAAAACTCCCGGGAACGTGTGGGTGCACTGATTCTGCACAGGAGCTGTCGTGTAGCTTCTACTGTGAGCAATGAGCACTGTGAGACAGAACACTGAATTTCATTGAAATGATCTCACTAGCTATAGATCTGTATTTAAGTCTGAGTTCCCCAAATCTCTGTCCTTTTCCAATAAGTCTATTTTGGAAGCATCACTCAGTACTGTAGAATCTGAGGTAGGTCTGAGGCCTCTTTGACTGTGAAGCTGGTGAATGGTGTCTATGAGAGGCTGTTAGTAGTAACACAGCTTTAATGACATTTAATTATTAAATACATACAGCATTTCAGTAAACCATTTGTAAAAGACCATATACAATCCAGAGACCTAGTGATAGTACTATGTCCCAGCTCAAGACTTATGTGCTAACATTGTGTAACAGAGCCTTGCTAAGCTGCTGAGAGTCTCATTAAATTACCGAGGCTGGCCTAGGACCTGTCTCAGCCTCCCAACTACTAGGATTATAGGTGTCTGCCACTACATTGGTTAGTACATGGTTTTTTATAGGCAAAAAAATCACAAGTAACAGGAAGCCAACAAAACTGAAAACAACAAAACTGTGTTTTCTTTAGAACATTGTATTTGTCCATTTTCTATTGCTATAACAAAATGCCTTGGCCTGGACCTTTTAAAAGGAAAAGATGTTTATTTAGTTCACAGTTTTGGAAGTGAAAAGTTCAGTACTGAGTGGCATCACTTGGTTAGCTCCTGATGGGGGCTCCTTGGCTGGTGTACACATGGTGGAGAAGAAAGAGACACGGCCACGTGCAGAAGACGCCAAGTGTCTGGGATGGTCTCACTTCACAGCAGTCTACTCTCACTAGGACTATCTCATCCAAGGCAGCTTAACCCACCCTTGACCTAATTACCTTGCACTAGCCAGCACCTCTTAAATGGAACACTTAGAGAATAAATCACATCCAAATCATAGCAAACACAATCTTAAGCTTTTTTCCTTGTGCCCCAGATATGACAGAAAGAAATAAAGAAAAGAAATAATCTTTAAAATGCAAGCAACCACTAACAATGGAGGAAATACACTACATAGCAGGTTTGATGAAATATATAAGATCAATCTACTGACCTCATTGCTGAACAGAAAAGAAAGAAAGAAAGAAAGAAAAACAAATAAAACAAAAAACTCTCTCAAGCAATTGTGGAATAGAAATGTCTCTACAAGAGCACTACAAGAGCATAGTTCAGACATCACCTTGCTGGAGTAAGTCTTCTTACTTAAAAGTAAGCCTAAAGTCATCATCTTTATAATTTTATCTAATCTTTGTTTAGAGTCTCCTGAGGCTCTTGGTAAAATGGAGTATCAAAGTGTTTCTTAACTTTGCAAGAATAATTTGAGTGCTTTGTGCAATTTGTTCATTTAATCTTAGTAAACTGGCCAATGAATATTTTCACATATTTCCTCCTTTGGACTACAACAAAATATTATCACCCCTGTGAGAACAAGCAGCTCACTTGTATGATTGTTTTCTTTCCTTTTACAGTAATGACTCTTCATCCCTAGCTATGCTTTTGAAATTATTGTGATTGGAAAGCTGCCTTCATGATCATTTAGCTTCAGAATCACATTAAAAAATCTGAATCATATTTTTTTCAGGAGTTACAAAGATTGCATGGCATATTTTCTATCTTTGAAACAGAGCAGCTGGATCTGTGTCTATCTATTTTATTGCTGGGAAACAGTCTTATTTTCTTCCAAAGTTAGAACCAAAAGATGTCAAAGAGCTTTTTTTCCTTAGAGAGAGAGGGTGAGAAAGAGAGGAGGGTCTATAAACAAAATTATGTCTCAAAGAAAAATATTTCCAACTTTGTTTTATTAGTTAAACAATGTCAGTCTTTGGCAATCAGCCTTTTCCCAGTGGAGATGTTTAGAGAAAAAAATAAATCTTAGCTTAGATTTAAAAGTTATTTGTGTAAAAATAGAATTATATAATTAAGATTTTTTTTCCTTAAATCTTCTTTTATGATAATATCTCAAGAATTACTGGATTAGTTGTATATATAAGACTGTTATGCTTTAATTACCATCTATTTTATTACCATTTATATTTTATAAGAGAGAGCAAATCAAATAAAATATTTAAGTTAAGAAAAAGGCAATGTGATATAGCAAGCAGATTGATGTCTGCGTTTGGGACTAGCTGATCAGTTTGCTATTGGACAGAACTAAAGTGCTCCAGGAAGATTAAATTTGATATTTGATGTCCTCATTTTTCTAAGTAGACTTAACACTAAGAAGGATGTTATGAGGCCTGCACAAAAAGTATATGAGTTGTTACATGGTAGGATTTTAATATCTTTTAAATTTAAACTAAATATACTTTCTAGCCAGAATTTAAAAACATAAAATTAATACATATTTGTGGGGCATCATGTGATGTTTTGGTACATATGTGTGTTGTGTAATGTTTAAATCAGATGAATCATATCTATCTTCCCAAATATCTATCATTTTTATGATAAAAAAGCATTCAGTCTTATCTTCTAGCTTTTTGAAATATATAGTACATTATCTATAGTGACAGTTCTGCAATATAAACCGGAATTTTTTACTCCTATCTAACTGTAACTTAGCATCAGTCGATTCATCTTTCATTGGCCTGCCCTCCTTTGC
This sequence comes from Graphiurus murinus, assembly GCA_004027655.1. NCBI lineage: Eukaryota > Metazoa > Chordata > Mammalia > Rodentia > Gliridae > Graphiurus > Graphiurus murinus. The sequence goes on along the minus strand of PVLC010002402.1, from coordinate 101,009 downwards.
TCCTCCCCTGCTCTCACCAGCTTATGGTAAACAGCATCCTGCCTTTTTTATGCCTGGCTTATTTCACTTCATAAGGATCTTCATTTCCCTCCCTTCATTTTTAATGGCTAAATGGTATTCCATTAAGTATATGTACCATTTATTCTTTATCCATTCATCAGTAGATGAGACAGGTTGTTCCCATGTCTTGGCTGTTATGAATAGTGCTGCAATAAGCATGGGTGTGCAGATGCACCTTTGATACATTGATTTTATTTCCCTTTGGAATATACACAGTAATGGGATTGCTGGTCATGTGGTAGTTTATTTTTACATTTTTGAAGAACTCCATAATGTTTTCCATAAAGGTTATACTAACTGACTTACAGTGTGCAAGAGTTTCCTTTTCCCATGTTCTTTACAACACTTGGTATCTTTTGTTTGTGGTACTGGAAGTTAAATCCAGTGATGTACTTACTATCTCCCAGCTACCTACAAGCTAAGCCTCAAGCCTTTTTCATTTTTTGTTTTGAAACAGAGTCTCACTATGTGGCTAAGCATCTTGGTAAGTTGCTGAGGCTGGTCGTGAACCTGAAATCCTCCTGTCCCAGCCTCCTAAGTACTAAAATTACAGGATGTGCCACCACACCTGTCTACTTAACTTTTGTCTTCTTGACAATAGCCATTCTTACTAGAGTGAGGTGAAATCTCACTGTGGTTTTGATTTGCGTTTCCCTGATGATTAGTGATGTTGAGCACTTTTTCATATCCTGTTGGTCATTTGTATGCCTTCTTTTGAGAAATGTCTAATTAGGTTGAATGCTCATTTTTAAATAAGGTTATTTGTGTGTGTGTGTGTGTGTGTGTGTGTGTGTGTGTGTGTGTGTGTGTGTGTTTCCATTGAGTTTTTGGAGTTTCTTATATATTCTGGATAGCAACCCCTTGTTTGATTTATAGTTTGCAAATATTTTCTCTTAGTCTCTGGGTTGGCTCTTCCCTCTGTTTCTTGTTTCCTTTAACTGGCAAGCTCTTTAGCTTCATATAATCTGAATTGCCTATGTTAGCTTTTACTTTCTGTGCTTTGGGGGTCCTGTTCCAAAAATCCTTGCCCATTCCAATGTCTTAAAGCATTTCCCCCTCTATTTTTCTAGTAGATTTATAGATTCAGGTCTTAGATTTAAGTCTACAGTCCATTTAGAGTTTTCAGTGGGTTAGAGCGAGTTCTAATTTTACTCATCTGCATGTGGAATATCCAGTTTCTCCAACATTATTTAGTGAAAAGGCTATCCTTTCTCTACTGTATGTTCTTAGTACATTTGTTGAAGATCAGTCTGCTGAAGAGTTATGGGTTAGCTTTTAGTTTTTCAATTCTATTCCATTGGTCTATGTGTATGTATTGGCATGGTGTGCCAATACCATGCTCTTTTGATTGCTATAATTTTGTAGCATATTTTAAAGTCAGATGGTATAATGTCTCTGGCTTTGTTCTTTTTGATCAAGATTACTTTGGCTCTTCTCGGTAGTTTGTGCTCACACAGAAATTTTAGGAATTTTTTTTTTTAATTCTGTGAAGAATGTTATTGGTACTTGGTTTTTTTTTTTTGTTGTTGTTGTTGTTGTTGTTTGCGGTACTGGGGATTGAACTCAGGGGCATTCTACCTCCGAGCTACACCCCCAGCCCTATTTTTTATTCTTTATTTGAAACCAGGTCTCGGTAAGTTGTGGAGTGCCTCACTAGGTAGCTGAGGCTGGCCATGAACCCGGATCCTCCGGTCTCAGCCTCCCGAATGCTGGGATTACAAGCATGCGCCACCATGCCCGGCTTTGTTATTGGTATTTTGATAGATTATGTATTGAACATTCAAGTAGTCTTGTGCAGTTTTAATTCATTAATTTTTACTATCATGTGACATTTTTCCTTAACATGCTCAGATTTTTTATTCAGTTTTTCTTGAATGATATTTGTGCCATTTGTGATTTTATGTATTGCAAACTTATTACATTTCTATAGATCAGAGTGTGGGTGATAAGTGCATAAATTTGACCTAATCATAGTTTCCACTAATAGTATTTTTCTTTAAATATTTTGCACATACCACCACCTAATTTTTTTCTCTTGTCTTAATTTCATTATGGTATGTTTAAGAACTTAATTTGTTTTTTTCAGTGTTGGGCATTGAACCCAGAGGCTTCTACCTCCAAGCTACACCCCCAGCCCTATTTTATTTTTTATTTTGAAATTGGGTCTCACTAAATTGCAGAGGACCTTGCTAAGTTGCTGAGGCTTGTTGGCCTTGAACCTGTGATTCGCCTGTCTTACAGGTGTGCACCACGAAGCCCAGCACCCAGTGTGACTTTTAAGTTATTTTTATTTCGAAACTATGTTGCTGAGTCTGGTGTCAAACCTATGATCCTCCTGTCTTAGTCTCCCAGGTACTGAGATTACAAATATGTGCCATCATGCCCAATGAAGTTAAATTTCTTAATGCATTGCTGGATGTGGTAGCCCATGTCTATATCTCAGTACTTGGGAGGCTGAGACAGGAGGATTGCAGATTCAAGGTCAGCACATAGCAACTTAGAGAGATCTTGTTTCAGAACAAAAAAATAAATAAATAAAAAGGGCTGGGGTTATAGCTCAGAGGAAGAAAACCTGTGAGTTCAGTCCCCAATACCACAGAAAATTTTTTCAATGTATCAATATTTTTCTTCCTGTTGTGTGCTTTTGTTTACTTCCAACAAATCTTTGCTCAGACCAAGGTCTTGAAAACAACTCTTTGTATTTAAATTAATAAAAACTCTTAATATTTATTTTCTTAATTTTGTGTTTCTTAGTTGGGGGTTTTGTTCTTTAGGAGACATTTGCATCTATCTGGAGACAGTGTTTGTCATCATAAGAGTCAGGGCGTTCTACTGATATTCATTGAGTTCTACTGATACATCTATAGAGGCCAGGATGTTGCTAAGCATTCAAATGCACAGGGGGGCTCCTCACCACACAGTGCCATTTGGCCCAAAGTGTAAGTAATGCTACAATTGAGAAACCTTCCATTAATCTTTCTGAAATTTTAAAATACTGTGTATTATAGTATCTTTTAAATTGAGGTATATATGGAAATAACACATTGTCCCATATATATTTTTGTGTTTTAATGTTTTCCAGTAACATTTTTCATAATCTCCATATAGGTCTAAATTATATTGTTAAATATTTATTTATATTTTGTGGCTTCATATTGGATGAACTCTTTCTAAATTTATAATATCTAACTGTATATTGTTATATAGAAATGCAGTTGATCTTATACCTAGCAACTAATCGAGCAAATTGAACTTATAATCTACCAACATTGTTAACTACTTGTTTTTAATAATTTCTCTTCAAATTATTTACAGTTTTTTATGTGGTCAATCATGTTATCCTCATACAGTGATAGTTTGATGTTCTCTTCCAGTTTAGGTCAAAATTTTTATTTGTATTTTTCTCTTCTAATGTATAATATTCTGAAGTAGAACAGGCTAAAGTAGAATAATAAAATAGTAATTCCAACCCAATTGGAAAAGAAGACATCAAAGAGTCACTGTTTGTAGATGACATGGCTGATCACATAAAAAAGCTGTAAATAAGCTAAAGAAAAAATTTTAGATAAGAAATTAGCAATGTTTCTAGACATAAGATCACTGCCCTGATTTATACTGTCTATAATTAATAATAGCTTTATTTCTTCTATTTACAATTTTGTTTTATTTATTAAAATAAATGTTTACATTTTTTAAAATACATGTTTTTAAAATAAATTTTTACATGTATTTTTTTTAAATACATGTTTATAAATTGTACTGACTAGAGTTTCTTGCAGAAGTTTAGATTGGTGAGAGCTGCTGGTTTTTCTATTTGTAATTTTAGAGGATATTGTTTTTTTTTGTCTCACTATTAAGATGGTAGCTGCAGATTTTGTTTTGTTTTATAGCTAGACTATCAATTTGAGAAAGTTCCTTTCTGTTTCTGTGTAATTAAAATATTGACATTTAATGGCTATTCAGTCCTATTAAGTGATCTTTTACTTCACCTGCAAAAAGGAATCTAAAAGTGACACAAGTGTGCAGAATATCTGATGACTAAATAACGTGATCAATGTTCAGAATGTAGGGCAGTGACTTGTAATTAATACATTATAGTAAATAAAGTAATTGTGATGGTGATGAATGATCATTACTGTTGAGATCATCCATTAATAATTTTATTTTTATTATATTGCTCATACCTGAATTCCTAATAACTCAAAGGAAATAGGCAAATGTTAGCCCCAAATCCCGTATGCCTTTCCTTTTGGAGTATAAAACTGTCATATAAAACTCCTTACAAATATGTTTTCTGTTCTGTATCAGGCACACTTTGCTTTTTGAATAACAGACAAGTTGAGAATCTGCACGATATATGTTTTGGAAACATTGCTTCACTGTCTTGGTGTTTTTATTGTCAACCATGGAGACCGAAAGTTGCTTACATGACTTGCCTCTTCCTTAATTTTGAGGTGCCCCATATATTCACTTTCCTGATTTATTTACAATAAATAATTACATATATTTTCTGTGCTTTTCCCAAATACTTCTACATCTAGGAACTCTGTTATCTCTGTCATTAGGATGTTTATAAGGACTTTTTTTTGAGGGGGGTGTCCCTATCATCTACTTACTTGGGATTTAAGTTATACATCAACCTGCTATGGTATTAACACTTTGCAACATAAATTAGTGTTGGGAACATTTTTTTTCTGTCACAAATTCTTGTACAAAATATAAACCATGATAATTTTTTTTTTTAATGTAATGTGTCAGGCACTAGCCACCATGGGAACTGCTGTTAGAAATCTCTCACATGAAATGACTCAAACTCAGAAATGATTTTTTGAGAAAATTATTATGGTTGGAGAAATGAGGTGGCTGGGGAGAAGCCAGAAAAGGCTTCTGTCTCTCTTTAAACTAGTGTCCTTTTTAATTGAGGAGTTAAACAAAGCATTTCTAAAAATGATTAATTGGCAGGGCAGTCACGAGTTAAGTTTAGGGAAAGGCAGTGGTGGGTTAGCTTTAGAGAGAGGCAGTCATGAGCCAGTTTTAGGGAAAAGCAATCACAAGGTAGGTTTAGGGAGGGGCAAGGTAAACATTTCTGGGAGAATAAGAGGTTATCAAAATCGACCTTGCTTATTAGTACCATCCAGTCCAAGGAAGGTTGTTTGCTTGTGACTAATTTCCACTCAATATCTACTATGTACATAGCTAAGCTGGTCTGAGATGATTACCTTAGCATGCGGGGCCTAAAAAGCTCAGAAATAATGCAGTGTTAGCGATTGAACTCAAGGCTTCATGCACGCTAGGCAAGTGTTGTACTTCTGAACTACATTTATGGATCTGATTTTCTCGTCCATTTACTAGTAAGTTTTACAAAGAAGAAAGAAGTATCATTTTATTCTACTTCCTAACTCTTGGTTTAATGACTGTTATAAAACTTGCTATCTTAAAGTATAAGTGGAAGTAGGAGACTCTTCTTGTCAAACTTCAACATATTAAATTCAAGAAGCCTTTGTTATTGTGACATTGGTAGAGTCATATGTAGTATTGAAATTACATTACAGACATTTAGAAACTTAAAATATTCTGTGATAATGACTATGCTTTTTAGAAATCTATTTCAAATGATTTTAAAAATATAGATTATATAGATTAGCAATACAGACATAAATTTATAAATTTATATTATTTATAAATTTAAATCACTACATGTGATTATTCATCCTTAATAACTGCATGTTTTATTGACAAGAGGTATATAAATGCTAATTAGTGCCATAGTTCCTTAATAACTGGATCTTGAGCAAGGCTCAGTCCAATGGATTCCTGCAAGGCAGTTGATTCCAAGAAGGAATGCGTGACATATGCCACTTTACATTATGTTATATTCTGAAAATTTTGGTTGCTTTGGGTTTTGTTTTTACATTAATTATAGGGAAAATTTCTTAAAAACAGATGGTGGCTGGATAAACAGCGATTTCTTTGTATTGGCTAAAAAAAATAGTGCCTTCAGACAAACAACATAAGAAATTCTATAAACACTTACAAACATTATCAAAACACATGCAGTCCTTACTTACTCCTACATTTCTTTCCCAGAGCTTCACAGACTAAACTAACAAAGACAAATGGGTTAAAGAAGCCCTCTGTCTTCCCAAGAACAGATAAGGTGTTATGACTCTCCCTTTAACACCTGCTTAAACTTCAAAAAATAACTTTACTGTCTCAAACTGTCTGGTTGTCTGACTATTTGTTCACTGTCAAGGAAAAAGAATATTACAAAACAGTTATTGGAGAACAATAAAGTAGATGCGCTTCCTGAGTTCCTCTGGTGTGCGTATTCTCGTGACCTCGTCTCAATCCACACCTGTCCACACATGGACCCCCGAAACCTGCCTAGGGTCTGGACCCTGGCAAATTAGAATGAATCAATTGGTAATGAAATAAGTCTATTTTAATCCCCATTAGATACCCTTACTAAAATATAATAACTCTCAATTGTACATTTAATAATTTTTCTGATATCTAGTTGTCATTTTTTTATTCGCTATTATATGTCCTAGGACTATATCACATTGAAACTTCAAAATTATGAACAAAGCAGGAAGATGTAATAGCTTTGACTTATATAGTATTTACCTGATTCATTCTGTATCTTTGTATCAAATAAAGAGTTTTTAATCAGTTTTTTTTTTTAAATCTCAAAAAAGCACACTGAAAACTTATTTCTCATTAGGTAATGGATAAAAGAATAATTTGAAGATTTCCCTGGAGGTCCACAGTTAGTGCCACCATACCAAGGTATCACTCTCACAGACATTGCCAATGATTAGCCTAGAGATGCACAGATATTATCAATGGTTAACTTAGAGGTGCACTGAATGTACTGTGTCACTTACTTGATTTTTCTTCTGCATTGATACAAGCATTCACTAAACATGACACATTTGTTAATTTTTCAGCTGAGTTCTGAGAAAGAACTCATCTTATTGCTTAGCATCTGAGTCACCGCTTTATCTATTCTTCATCTTAATTTTTTTCCTCTTATTCTCATTGCTCATTCTCAGTATTCCAGGATGTTTTTATTCCTTTTGTGACTTAAAAATGTGATTTTTTCAAAGTTCTATGTTTGCCTACATGTCTTCTTGACATTCTATTTTTTCAATCTCATCTTCATCCATAACTTTAATTATTACATACATGTCAATGATTCAAAACATTTATAGAAATTTTATAGAATCTTTCTGAGTGCTCTCTCTCTTTATCTATCTATGTATGTATCATCTATCTATCTATCTCTCATACACACACACACACACACACACACACTCATACTCTGATACCTACTGGTGTTCCATACTAAACATTTCTGTTCCATCAGTCACAACTCATTCAAACTCAGCACACACTCCTTTCCCAGAAGAGCCATTCCATCTTAATTTACTCTTGTTGGAAAGCAAGGCTATTTACTGAAGTGCTCAGACCGTAACCTTTAGCCCCATTTTTGCAACCTAGCTCTAATAAATTACTAAGTCCTATTTATTAAAACCTAGTCTGACTAAAAGTTTTTCTAAAGTCTGCATTTATTGGTAATAACATTTGAAAGTAGTTTGTTTTTTCCTTAGTCTTTTTTAGTTTTTACTTCACAGAGAACTTTTCCATTAGCAATGCTGGTAGATCAGGTCCCCAACTCTGACGATACTGTGTTGTTGATATGGGAACCATCTGTGAGCTTCTTGCTCCCATGTGCATACTCCCCAGCCTGCTGGGTGGATCTCATCATTCTTCTAGAGAGCCTCTACTCTTCTTGATTCAGTTTAGTTTCTGGATCATGTGCTTTGCTTCTCACTAACCCTTGATCCAGGTTGCCATTTGTTCTTCCCTATGACTTTGAACCTGGTTTGGCTTTTGCTGGATACCTGACCACCATTTTTATTTCCGGCTTTGGTTTTAGTGATGTTGACTATGTGATCAAACAATCTTCACCTTTCAATGTATGTGTTTTCATTTTCTGTTTGTCTTAATAATTCTGACTTCTCCTGGCCTTTGAGTTGAGTCACCTGCCTGTTTTATTATGTCATAAAATTATGGCTGACTCAAGTTGAAAGTTCAGCTTCTGTCAGTGGCTTACAGCACTGCTTAGTTGCCTTTCAGTTTTTAATAAAATTCTGATATGAGGTTTCTTGTGGTTTAGTATGAGCTCAAATAATTCACAATAAGGAAAGAAGAGAAAAATAAATTTTCATCTACCAAAGTAGAGAACAGCCTGTTGATCAGGAAGTATCAGGATAAGTATGCCTTTGAAATTATCTGTATGTCTCTGACCTGCTCTGTAACTGATGCAACCAATCAGTCGATTATCTGATATACAAGAAATTGCATCCTAAGTTTCTTTGACCTGTGGCTGAAACTTCAAAACCAAGGTAATATCCCTCCCTCCCTCTCTCCTTCCCTTTCCATGGTTTGCTTAAATTGGCAAAAGAAGTAAAGATTTTTCTCTTCTCAGCAAATGAAGATAGTTTTTTTTCTTAAACTGATCTGTTTATATTTTTAGCTCTTTCTGTGTCTATCTTCCTTATTCTTTCTTTCCTTTTTCCTTTTAGCTGTAACTTGTATTTATTAATCAGCCAAAATTTTTAATAAATGACCTACATTTAAGTGCATCCAGTTCAGAGACTTGTATTTACTATTAATGTAGGTATAGATCCCCACAGTAGGCAATACTAACCCCGAGAGGGACACTGGACTGATCCAAGTGGGTGGTAGTAGCCTCTGGTGCAATGGGGGACATTGAATAAAAATGATGAGCAGTGGAAGGGCCCATAGGGGTGCTAAGTAACTTTTTTTTTCCTGAAAAAGGGAACAGTAAACTAATAAGTTTGAGAAGCTATGATTGAGAAATAGATGCAGTTATTTCTTAATAATAGTGTAGAAAATGGAGAGTTCTGACCTCTTACATGAATTTTTTTGCTGGTTAAAATAGCAATGATATGGATCAGCCTTAATGTGTTTTAGAATAAGAATATAAATCATACAGGATTGATTGCATCTGTCCTGTAAGAGCTTTATAACCTCTTGAGACATCCGAAGGCCCTGAGTGCGCAATACTTTCCTTCCTCTTATTTAAAAAGAAAATTGGAAATCTCTATAGATGAACATAGGTAAACCAGGCCACTCTGAGAAACTGGCATATGTGCTGAATACCAGCTATAAATAAGCCTGATATTTGAAACTTTAGCTTGATGTACAATCTTACCAGACAATTACCAAATAAAACACATCATACATTATAGAAAATTTTAGTTATAAACTTCACAAAATTTTCATAACTTACTCTAGTTTTAAAATTCTTCCATCCCACAAACACAAATTTTTTTTGTGTACAGATTACTATAAGTCTCTCTGTTGCTTTTCTTATCTATTACTAAGCAAATCCATTGCCTGACTTTGTGGCTAAAAGCATCAAATTGTTATTACCTCTGCTGGCTATACATGCCAACTGGATTTGGCAGGTTCTTCTATTTGAGATGTCTCAGGAAATTAGAATCAGATAGGACTGGTCTACACTCGAAGGCTCGATTGGGTCTTTCACTTACAGGGCTGACAGCTGATGCTGTTTGACATCTGCAAGTTCAGTTGGGGCTGTAGGCAGGAGTAACTACAGCTAGCCAATTGTGTGTCTCAGGCTCTTTGATGGTTAACCTGGATTGTCAATTTGCCTCATTAAGAGAAAGCCAGGAGTATGTGATTTTGGGTCTATTGATGAGATGATTGGTGTGCCAAACAGCAGGTTTTAGGGGGAAGCTCTGTCCTGAATGTGAGCAGCACTATCCTAGAATCGGGGGACCCAGATGGGATTAAGGGTGAAAGAAGGAAGAAGCAATGAGAAGGTGACTGCTTAACTCTTCAAACTGGAGACAGTAGAAATATCTATAGATAAATAGATTGATTGATTGATTTACTTTATCCACAAATTTATTTAAAATTCTAGTTAAATGTGAATCAAAGTACTCTTAAAAAGTGCCCTTACTATTTGTGATCATATAGTCATTTACAAAGTTCATGAAGACTCCATGTTTTAGACAAGACCTGCACTTTATGTATTTGATGCCTGAATGTCCTCTCAGAAAACTAGCATAGTATGTGTTCTATAGCTAATGACAACAAATTATTACACAATGAGTATCTTTCTCACAGATCAAGTACATTCAAACAGGGTTGATTAAAAATGTAAATAAAAAGATGGTCTTAAATTGATACATCTGTAGGCAGAAGTACCTCAAAAGAAACAGTCATGTTATTCTTTTTCTGGCCTTGCAGCACTCAGGATGAGATTATAAGGGGGAAGGAACGCACTTCTGGCATATAAATGTGACTGAGTGCTTTAGAGCAGCAAAGTCCTTGCATCATCAAGAATCACACTCACAATTTTGTTAACCATGACAAAATGTTTATGTAGTAATGTATCTTGTACCATCCACAGAAAAAGAAAAAAAACAGAAACGCAGAGTATAAAATTAATGAGACTGAAACAAAAAACTTCTACGTTCAATTATGTGGTCAAATAGTGCATTAGAGATGGAACTTCAAGAAGGGAATAAAACAGCAAATTGACACTTTAAATTGCCACCACAACTGGTAAACATAGACATAAATAACTGTCAACAGTTAAAGCAAATATTATACCAGGGGAGGGGAGGATAGGCCTGATAAGGAAATGTTTCAAATAATGCTAAGTATATATATGAAGTTATCAATACTGATCTCAGTAACATTAAGAGGAGGGAGCAGGGTGAGATCCAGGGAATATCTGTTCCTATAGCTCTGCTATAGGAATGTATAATTGCAATGCACAAATAAAAATATTTTTAAAAGGTTAAAGCAAATAATAAATAAAAGGTTAAAACATACCTTGTGAAAAACAATACTAAAATATAAAACAATACTAAAATATTAGCTAAACAAATACAAATGAAATTTAATCATATCTAAAAACATGAAAAAATATGTACTCATATATACAAAAAGGTAAAATAGGCCTTACAAATATATTCTGATATAGCATATTAGCTTCCTAAAACTGCCTTTCCTCTGTTACTTTACCAGAATAGTACTGGAGATTGAACCCAGAGCCTCCTGCATTCCAGGAAAACAACTCTATCACTGAGTTACATCCCCCAGTCTCAGACTTTTCCTGTTTAAAGAGCTGAAAGACTCACCCCATCCATTCTTTTCTTTTCTTTCCTTTCCTCCCTTTTCCTTCCTCCCTTCCTCCCTTCCTCCCTCCCTTCCTCCCTTCCTTCCTTCCTTCCTTCCTTCCTTCCTTCCTTCCTCCCTCCCTCCCTCCCTCCCTCCCTCCCTCCCTC
>PVLC010002402.1:77594-89495 GCA_004027655.1 Graphiurus murinus | reverse complement strand
AACTTGAAAATCTCTTGCCTCAGCCTCCCAAGTAGCTGGGATTACAGGTGTTGCCACAGTGCCTGGGTGGCAGTTTCTCTTTAATATTCCCAGTGTATCTTTTGCATACCTTAGCTAATATCATCAGCATTTGGGCATAAAACCTTTAACTTCTCAGTTTTGCTCATTAGGTTAATAAGTTTTTGAAAACTATACATTTTGCTGTGTATTCCCAGCGAAAGTCATAGTGTAGACTCTCAGTAATTATTTGCTGAACTGAATTACCTATTAATAGATATTTTTAATATTCTATTTTATTTTCTTAATTCTTTTAGATTGTCTTATTCATTCAGGGCCTATGATAGCTCATTGTCATCTTGTAATAGAAATTTGTAATCACAATATATGCATTTTTATATGTCATATATGTTTTTCCCAAATTGCTTTAACTAAACACTGGGGATGTTTTTAAATAAATATATTCATAGGATGGGCCTTCTGAAAGATAATAAACTAATACTTTTTGTACAAGCATATTACTTTATGTCAAGCATAACTGCATGAAAGATATCTAAATATTTTCAAGGCAAGGTTGTGAATATCCGTATTAACCTACTTATGTTTCTCAAATAAGAAGAGCTCTGGGATTTTGTTTGACTTAATTTGCTTAAGTTTGAATACATCTGATTATGCATCTGTGGCTTAATTACCCTAAGGAAGTTAAAGAACTTGTAGTATAAGCCGGGTGTGGTGGCGCACGCTTGTAATCCCAGCATTTGGGAAGTTGAGACCAGAGGATCCGGGTTCACGGCCAGCCTCATCTACCTAGTGAAGCACTCCACAACTTAGTGAGACCTGGTTTCAAAATAAAGAATAAAAAATAGGGCTGGGATTATAGTTCAAAGGTAGAATGCCCCTGAGTTCAATCCCCAGTACCGCAAAAACAAAAACAAAAAACCCCCAAAACTTGTAGTATAGCCATGCAACTACAGCATAATGAAGGAATGAATGCTGGAATCCTCTAGAAAAATCTTCACTGGGCAGATTCCAGGATGGGCACCTAAAGATGTTTGAATTGAAGAATAACAGAGAGCAGACAAGCAGACACTTCAGCTGGTTGATGAAAAATTGTTCTCATCTAAAGCCAGCCTTAAAGAAAAGTGCTACTGAGAGTAAAACAAAATCATTGCCTGAGAAATCTCGAATTATAAATTACTTATATGGTTTCTAAAGGGAAAGATTCGTAAAACTTCTATTAATGCAAGTGTCCAGGTCCTTGTAAACAAATTGGCATTTGGTTTCTTAATTAAATATTTATTTCATTTACCTAGTAAATGGAACAGGAAGTTAAACAATACATGTGTTTACTAAGAGCAGAGAGTTTGAGCTTGTTTTTCACTATTCTGATAGAATATTTCACTGAATAGTCTTGGGCGCTCTTTGGCATTTGCTGTGTATGTCATTTCCTCCACCTGCCCTGCCTACTGTTTACATTTTGTCCTCCAGAAACTTTTGCTGCCCCAACGCCAATTCACCAAACCCTACACATTCCTCAAGTTTTGGCTCAAACATTTGTTACTCCAGTGTCAAATGAGCTTATAACCTGTATGATGCTGCAAGATTGCTCCATGTTCTAACAGGTTTATATTCTCTTGCTCCTGCTCCTGGTGACCTTTTAGCCAACCTACATTGATCCATATTTGGAAGTCATTGCCCTTTTCTTGCTTTACATATACACACACACACACACACACACACACACACCCTTGGGGAAAGTATTTATAATAACACACTTATCTTTGTATTGATTATTAGAAATGCCTCTTGTTTGGAAATCTTTTCAGCTTTGTAGGGACCAGAGCTTCAGTGTGTTAATATATAGCCTGGTCTCTTGCTCTTGCTATTTGCTCTCAACAGACTTCATATATTTTCAGCATTCAACAAGAAGGAAGGGATTTATTCATGATGCTTTTCAAATACCCTGAACAGTGCCTACCATAATAAAGATAAAAAACTACTGGCTAAATAAAAACATAGATGAGTTGATAAATCACAGGCTTTCACAAAAGCCATTTATGGAAGATTAACATTTGATATGATTCCTTACAAAATATTTTCCCAAACACATACAAATAAATATGCAAAGCATCAAGTTCCTGGTATTTTACTTTTATTTAGTTTTAGTCTCCCATGTAAAAAAATATCCTCTATGTGATACTGTAGCATTATGAATCCAAGATGCTTTTACATTCTCTATTATTAATGACTTTGTACATTATCTCAAGGATCTACTTTATAATACTGAGGCCGACTAAAATCTTACACAGCTGGAAGATACTATTTCTCATTTGTATGTTCTTTGAGCATCTGTTCAGCTTATATTTTGCATATTCATGCCTTGGTGGTATATCTGAATTCAAAGGATATTGAGAATGCCAGTGGGATAAAACAAGTATTTAATAAAATAGTAGATTCTGGATGCTTGAAAATAAAATGTTAACGGAGAAAAGGCTGGAGAGATTGTAACTGCAAACATAACTAGTAAACTAGATTGAACTGAACTGTAAACTCTTTACCAACTTAATTTCTTTTTATGAAGATAGGGCCAACATTCTAAGAAAAGAAACTCATCATAGAACAAAAATAGTGAGATGAATCACTTATTCTGTCTCACTGAATCACAGTTCCATCTGTAGCTGTCATATCCCATACCAGGATGTCTTGACTCTGCCAGACGTTTGACTCCACAGCCTTTTCAAGGTGAATCATGGTATTTATATACAGAAAAATCTTTCACAATCCCTCATTACTATGCATGTAAAAAGGCTTATTTGAACTAAAATTCATTTAAACAAGAATATGTTTTCAAATTTCTTTTCACCTCTATTACTGACAATTGCAAATTCATGGGATTTAAAACACTTCTAATGTGGGTATATCCTTGATCTTAATGATTTCCCAGAGGAATTAGAACCAGTCTATGAAAAAATGAAAAAAAAGTTAGCAAAGCTTGTGATTGGACTTAGACTTGCCATTTCATGCTATTTCAGTATCTTTCTCTCTGAAGGACTGTCAACTTTTTTCTGTCTACTTCTTCCCACCCACATTTTACACTTTGATAATTGCTATAATTAAATATAAAATGTCCCCTAAAGATCTCATTTGTTAATGTTTGGAGCTAATGTAACTGAGGCATGAGTATTGTAATACCAGCAGTGCATAAATCAATTTTAACTATTTATCTAGGTGGTGACTCAGGTCCATAGGGAGTGGCTAAAGGTGGGTCCCAGAGGGTGCAGCCTTAGGGATTATATAAATGAATCTTCCTCCCCTTGCTGATTTTGTCTTGTTTCCAGGCTCTGTGATGTGAACACAGCTCATGTGTTCTCCCTCTGTCCACATCCTGCCACCAGAACCTTGAGATCTGCAGTCTCTAGCCTCACAAGTACTAAGCCCAAAACTGTAGGAAAATAAATCTTCTTTCTTCTAAGATATGTGGTCAGGTCTTTAGATTATAGCTACAAGAATGCTGACTGAAACAGAAAATGGTACCAGGGAAGTGGGATTGCTGCTATATCTAAGTCTGGCCATGTGGATTTTGTCTCTTTGGAATTGGTTTGTGAGAAGAAGTTGGGAATGCAGAATGTGGTTAGAAAGGCAGATGGTAAAATCTGTGCTCAGGAGATTTTGGAGCACAAAGAGGACTCCATAGAGAAATAAAGTAGAGATCATAGGTGTCATACTTTGGCCTGAAACTTTGTGTGAGGCTATATTTAAAGACAATGGGCTGATTAAACTGATGGAAGAAGCTGGAAGTGGTGGCACATGTTTGTAATCCCATACATGGGAGGCTGAGACAGGAGGGTTGCAGGCTTTCAGCTAGCCTCAGCTACTTAGTGAGGCCCTCCTCAACTTAGTGAGATCCTGTTTCAAAATAAAGAATTAAAAATAGGGATGGGGTGTATCTTGGAGGTAGAATGCCCCTGGGTTCAATCCCCAATACTGCAAAAAAAAAAAAATAATAATCCCCCCTCCAAAACCAAAAACAAACAAACAAAAAAACTGGTGGAGGAAATATCAAAACATCAAAATATCCAAACTGCACTATAGATATTGATGTCTGCACTCAGTTAACTATAGACAAAATTTTGGGAGTGGAAAGTAAAGCACAGGGCCTTTATAGATTTGTAGTTTATCTGGAAAGGCATGTGTAAAACTAGAATTCAGAGACATGATGTCATGGAAGGAAGTAAGATGGTGGAAAGGAAGGAGGAAGCAGTGGCCATGATGG
Source organism: Graphiurus murinus (assembly GCA_004027655.1). Taxonomy (NCBI): domain Eukaryota; kingdom Metazoa; phylum Chordata; class Mammalia; order Rodentia; family Gliridae; genus Graphiurus; species Graphiurus murinus. Next base: position 85,225 of record PVLC010002402.1, on the reverse strand, counting down.
AGGAGGGGACAGCGATAGCCATTATGGAGACAGCAGATGGAGTTGGGGCCAGAGGTGGACTTCAGGCCAGTGGCCACCTGGATGGAGTGGGTCCAGGGACTGTGATTAGAAAGGCCCCAGCAACAATGATAAAGGAGGGTGTGGCTACCTTTTCTGTTGGCAGCCCATCTCAGAGTCCATGTGATGCTGGCTTTGCTAGAAAAGAGGGGCATGGAGGTTTCCCCCAGATTTCAAAAGAAGGCTTTGGAATCCAGGCAATGTGTAGCAGAGTCAGAATCTCTGAAACAGGCCTGAATGGGGCACTTTGTGAAGCTGTGAGAGTGAAGCCAAGGTTGCAAGAAAAAACCTTGTGATTTAGAAACACCAGAAATATGGAAGGGCCATGAGAAAGGCTGCTATCTGTGAACCATGGAGCCAGGCTGGAAGAAGCCATTGAAATCAGCCAGGGTGCAGGGGTGTGGTTGTCAAGGCTCCTTGGAGATCACTTTTCACTGTCATGTGCCCTGGATGCCAGAAGTGAAGCTACAAGAGCAAATCTTTTCCCTGCCAGATTTCATTACTATTTTGGTCTTATCCCTTCTTTCTATGGTCCTATTCCTTTCCATTGGGAAGGCAAATATTTACTCCTTGCCTTTATGTATTGGACACATGTAACTTGATTTTTATTTTGATCCTCATTGTCTTTTACAGGGGCACACAAGAGTTCACATTGAGTCTCAGCAGAGACTTTGGACTTTGGAACTTTTCAGTGTTGCTGAAACTGTTAAGACATTGAGAACTCCAGGAGAAGACTAAATGTATTTTGCATTAGATGCTGGATGTAAGCTCTGTAGGGGCCAGGGGCAGGATATTATAGTAGATATAAAATGTCCCCTAAAGAGTTCACTTATTAATGTTTGGAGCTGATGTAATTCAGTTGTGAGGGTTATAATCCCAGCAGTGGATAAATCTTTTGTAATGGATTTACCTAGTTGGTAGCTGGTAGGCCAGTAGGGTGAGCTGAAGATGGGTCCCTGGGTGCCTTGGGGATTATATTTGGTTCCTTCTCCCCCTGCGTGCTCTCTCTCTCTCTCTCTCTCTCTCTCTCTCTCTCTCTCTCTCTCTCTCATTTCCAGCCTCCCTGGTGTGAGAACAGCCCATGTGCTCTCTCTCCCTCTCTCTCTGCTTCCTTCCACCATGCTTTGAAATCTGAGGTCTCTAGCCTCACATGAACTGAACCTGAAATCTAAGAAAATAAATCTTCTTTCCTCTAAGTTATATGGTCAATCTTTTAGATTATAGCTGCAACAATGCTGGCCAGCACAATAATTTAGAAAAGGGAAATAGTTTTGACATTGTGCAGAGACCAACAATTAAAAGCAGACACACAGAAAAATTTGCCTTATTGGATGTAATAATCTGATTCCAGGTTTTATTCTGGAAACTGTTTTAGAAAAAAAGAGAAGGTCCTGCATGAAATATCACCCAGTAAGAAATAATTTTTGAAACCATAAGCTGATTCATTACAGAATAAATATATCTTTATAAAGCAGAATTTTTTGAATAAATAGTTTGCAAATATAATTAGTTTAAATGCCAATTGGCTTTAGGCAAAGATTTTGAGAGATTATGGCTAACTATATAAAAATGTAAAATTCATATTTTTTCTGATATACTTCATTTATTAATGTATAGATTTGTTTCATCCTTCTATGAATTTTTTCTAATCCCTTTTTTGGGTACTAGTGATTGAACCTAGAGGCATTATAACTCTGAGCTGCACCCCTATCCCTGTTTTTTTTTGACACAGGATCCTATTAAGTTGTTGAGGGCTCACCATGTTGCTGAGACTATCCTTGAACCTGTGATCCTTCTGTCTCAGTCTCCCAAGTACTAGGACTATAAGGGTGCACCATGACATCATTTATAATCTTTAAAGAGCATTTTTATCAACATTTTAAATAGATACTTATAAAATTTGGAATACTTAAAACATGATTTATGAACTGAGTATATTCTCATAATGTTCCTTCTATACTGTTGTGTGGTCTGTTGTTTCAGATTATCACAGTGAGAATGTTCTTAATATTCTTGGTCTCTGTAGTGATGTTCCATCTTTAATTTCTGATAGAAGTAGTTTGAGTGTTCTCTTTATTTTTTTCTCATTTGGCAAGAGGCTTATTAACTGTAAGATTTTTTTAAACTAGATTTTGTTTTGAGAGAGGTAAGAAGATGCAATATTTTCAAAATGTCAATTCTTCCCAAATTGATATATGGATTCTATCTATTACCAGTCAATACTCCAGCAAATTATTTAATGGATACTGACAAACTGATTCTAAAGTTTATGTAGAGGCAAAAGATTTATAATATAATACCCAACACAAAATATTAGCAGTCTAATTTTGTTGAAGAGTTTTGCATGTATGTTCATGAAAGTTACTGGGTTTTAGATTTGTGGTATTTTTCTGGTTTGGGTGTTTGCCTAATAATGGCCTAATAGAATGATTAAGGAAGTACTCCCCCTGCTTCTGCCTTCTGGAAGAGATAGTGAAGACTTGGAGCAAATCATTACGTAAGTGATTGGTAGAATTCACTGGAAAACTCATCAAGGCCAGATGCTGTCTGTTTTGGAAAGTTATTAATTATTAATCTGATTTCTTTCATAGATGGAAGTTTTCTCAGGTTGCATATTTTATCTTGTGTAAATTGTGGCACATTGTGTCTTTAATGGAATTAGTCCATTTCATGGAAGGTGTTATATTTTGGAGCATTGAGTTGTTTCTGTTATTTCTTTATTTTTAATGTTCTTGGTCTCTGTAGTGATGTTCCATCTTTAATTTCTGATAGAAGTAGTTTGAGTGTTCTCTTTATTTTTTTCTCAGTTGGCAAGAGGCTTATTAACTGTAAGATTTTTTTAAACTAGATTTTGTTTTGCTGATTTTTTTCCATTTCTGTCTTCTGTTTCATCCCTAAATGTTATTACGGTTGTGTGGTACATAACGCTGCTTTGTCAGTGATGGAATGTATATAAATGGTCTATCCTATAAAATCCTTAAGATCTTTTATATTACCTATGGATGTCATAAAGTTTTAGTTGGTGTAAGCACACAAGAACAAAATTTCTAAAGATGCATTTCTTGAAAAGTATCTCCATTGGGTGATGCATGACTGCTTCTTTACTTCTTTTCATTTTGAACTTAATTTGCTCTCTTTTTCTAGTCTCTTCAGGTGAGAGCTGAGATTATTCATTTGTAATACTATTTCACTTCATACATACACAAATATATAGAGCAATCTGTTAACATGGATAAATACTACCTTTACTATATCCTATAAATTTTAAGTTACATTTTTTATCATCTAATACAAAAGTATTTTTGATATGGCTTCATATTTATTCTTTGGCACATTTGTTATATAAAAGTAGGCTATCTGATCTCCAAGAATTTTGATTTTTTCTAGATCTCATTCTATTATTGATTTTCTAGGTTTATTCCCTTGTTTAATTCACTAGTTAATGCTCTTGTCTTCCAGTTAAACTCACACCTGAAAAATCTATTTCTGACATTTAATATGATAATTAGTAAATCACCTGATGTATATTGAGATATGGAAAGTTGAGACACTGGAAGTAATCCATCTCTGGTTCTAATCCTGGGGCTTTAAAAGAAAAATTACACTGGACAGGTTAAACCATCAAGGAAACTAAGTTGAAGACTATTGCAATAGAAGTCAATACTATTGCAATAGGGAAGAGAAATTGATTTCAACTACCTTGAAACAAAGGAGGAGAGAAAGTTTAAGCACCAGAGTAAACTATCAGAAAAATGCTGGAGAAAGTTATGGGGGAATTTGGTCAATGCAATTCCATCATCTCTATTTGCTAGTTGGAGGTAATGGAAGCTAATCTACTCTTCCATAGAGTCTAGGAGATATGGGTATTTTCTTGATTATATTTTTAAAAGATGATTATGTTTCAAAAGAATGGCTCACAGGTCCTTGAGAAAGTCATTTCTGTGTTGTAAAACTGGCAAGAGGCTGGGAAATTTACATCTTTAAGGGGCAAAGAAAAAAGATATAGTTGTTTAAAGTAAAAAGCTTTAAGAAAAGGGAGGTCAGGGGTCTATAGTCCAGAAGAAATCTGTCTAAAGTTTCATCAAGTTGAGAAAAATTTTAAGGTCATCACAGTCAGATGACAAATAGAAATAGTCTCTCTAAATTGTATCTCTTAGCAAATATATATATTCATGCCCTACAACCTATGCTGACATTTTTTCAAAGCAAATTGCCAATATAACCTAATGCTGCCAGATATATTTTTTGACTCCTTATTATTCTGATCTATTTCACGGGGTCATTTTTCCCACATTTGTTTCTGGTGATCTCATTCATCACTTATGTATAATAATAAAGAAGTAGTTTGGATAAATCATGCTTCTAAGGTTGCTTTTCTGAGCAGTCCTTCCCAGATGTAAGAAAATTATCTGATGTGTGAATGTGGCAGAGAAACTAGATGCAGGAATGTGTGATGTTGGGGACAGAACTGAAATCACCCCTCCTTCTGCTCTTATGTCATCTGAAGAGGTTCTAACCCCAGGACCTCAGAATGCTACCTTATTTGGAGCTAAAGTCTTTAAAGAGATAATTTCATTAAAATGAGTTCACGACGGTGTGCCCTAATCCACTGTAACTGGTGACCTTAAAAGAAGAGAAAATTTGGACCTACACTTACACAGAAGGAAGACAACATGAAAACAGGAAAAAGACAGAAACCCAGGAGGCTTCAGAAGAAAGCAACCTTGATGAAATCTTGACTTTGGACTTAGGAACTCCAGTATTGTGTAAAAAGTAAATTTCTCATTTTCCTTAAAATTATTATTATTATCCACAAATTAACAAATTATTAATTATATAAGTAACCTTTGCAAATAAAAATATGAAGCACAACTAAAAACCAATGAAAACCAAAATTGTATCTGATGGGAAATAAGAATTTTTTTTTCCTTTTTTTTGCGGTACTGGGGTACTGGGGATTGAACCCAGGGACACTCTACTTCTGAGCTACACCCCCAGCCCAATTTTTTATTCTTTATTTTGAAACAGGGTGTCACTAAGTTGTGGAGGGCCTCACTAAGTAGTTGAGGCTGGCCACGAAGCTAGTTCCTCTGGTCTCAGCCTCTCAAGTACTGGGATTACAAGAGGGCACCATCATGCCCCATGGAAATAAGAATTTTTTAAAAAACTAATTATTAGTTGGGTGTGGTGGTGCATTCTTGTAATGCCAGGATTTGGGAAGCTGAGAAAGGAAAAAACTAATTATTGAGTCAAAGAAAAAATACAAATAAAAATTAGAGTTTTCTAAAAAAATAAATTATAAAGACTCTTTATGTCAACATATTTGGGAAACAGGTAGAAGAAAGAAAATAAGTGCAAATGGATCAAACTCAAGTTATGAAAATATCACCAAAGAGTCCAAAAGAAAGCAAAGAGAAATAGTAAGAAATAAAAGTGAGAGGAAAGCAATGAATTAATAGAAAAATAGTAAAACAAAATCAAGTTGTCTTAAAATGAACAGAAGTGGCACTCTAATAACTAAAAAGCCAAGGTAAATAAAAATGGAGAAAGAATAAATAACCAAAATAAGAAGTGGCTCCAATTCAATTAATAGAAGATAAATTTATAATGATAATAAAAAGTAATTTTTTCAGTCCTACACAAATTTGAAGCCTAGAGGAAATGGATAATTTTCTAGGAAAAATATAATTTATTAAAACTGACTCAAAGATAGCATTTTGAACAGTCTACTTTTTGTACAAGAAATCAATATTTTCAAGCTGCCTAAGTATGTGGCCTAGAAAAAGATTTGAAGACCAGAAAATTCTGATGTTACCTTCATTGCCCTAGTGAATAGTAGGGGGAAAAAAAAGCAAACTTCCTATCTCCTTTCATGAAGTCAGCTATCACAGTCATTTCCATCTCTGCCCTTCTTTGGTATCTTCAGTACTGCAGGGTCTGGGATTTCACAAGCTATATTTCCTGGATACCCATGCCAATTTTTTTTAAAAAAAGAAAAAAACGTCTGATTAGATTCTACACATTGAGTGTTCTCATGGAAGGTTTGAAAGAGCAAGGAGTGAAGAAGTGACTCGACCTTCTTTCTTTTGTGGTGTTTCTGGCTTCAAGAATAGTAGCAGCAACATTAACCTTTGGGAAGTGAGTGCCAACTCCAGCCTTGGGCAGAAGCTGGGCCTGGGAATGCATGCTCCTGATTTCCTGCAGAGCCAGTGTGGTTCCTCAAGGGCAGCACTGGCTGGGACCTGCAGCTGATGGGCTCCATCTCAGGTGACCTGACTCCCATGAAAGACCTTGACACAGAGATCCTGGGCTTGGGAGAATACTCTGTCCTGCTCTGTAGCAATTTCATTTCTAGGTGTGCTAACTTCTCTAATCTTTTCAAATTGTGTAACTAATTTATATATAAATTCTTTCTATTTACAATACCTACAGTGGCTTCTGCATTCCAGATAAATCATAACAAATGCACAAGCATAGCATTAATATTTAAACCCAATAATGATTTCACATGAAGGATAACCATAGACCAACTTCAATTATACAACCACTGTTGCAGAAATTTGAAAGTAATATTAATGATAGAGGTAACAACACGTTAAAATTTATAAACAGTGACTTAAGTAAGATTTATTTTAGTAATCCAAGGATGGAACAAATTTAGAAAATCTATTAATATAACTAATGTTATAGAGAGATATAATGAGAAGAAATAATATTATCTACACAAAATTAGATTGCTTTTCACAGGTAAGAAGCTAATTTGCACAAAAATAAATCATAAGCATACTGAATAGAAGATAAATTGATTAGCGACTTCTTAAATACAAATGATCCATGTCTTAAAGAATGGGAAAATGTTGACCAGTTTCTGTTAAATTTAGAGAAAAGAAAAATGTGGCTTTATTATTGCTGAAGGTTTTAACTTTATGTTGAAGATGTTACAAAATAAGACAAACGTTTACAGGCATGACAGTTAGAGGGGAAAAAATTCGAAATTGTCTCTATTTGCAGATGATATGATAGGTTACCTGAGAAACTGCAGAGAAAGGAAAGGAGAGAGGAGTGGAGAGAAAATAGGAATGAGTGGCAACAAAAGAGCCACAGAGGCAGTTGAAATGGAGTCAATTTAGGATGCAAAATTAATATTTTAAAACCAAAGGTTCGGCAGGGCATGGTGGCATATGCTTGTAATATCAGTACTTGGTAGGCTGAGACAGGAAGATCACTGGTTTGCAGCCAGCCTCATCTACTTGTAAGGCCCTCTGCAACTTAGCGAGACCCTGTTTCAAAATAAAGAATAAAATAGTCCTGGGGTGTAGCTTGGAGGTAGAATGCCCCTGGGTTCAATCCCTAGTGCCATAAAAAAATAAATAAAAGTATAGTGATTGACTTTGATGTGATCTTATAAGTACATCATGCTCATTAGGGTGTCCCCCCCTCCTCCCGTTACCTTCCATTAAGTCAAATTTTTTGTTCACCTAAGAATTCTCCTTCACCTGGAGTCCCTCTTATGTCCCATTTTCTCCCTAGCTTCCACATATTAGGGAGAGCATTTGATTTTTAACTTTTAGTGA
>PVLC010002402.1:53491-77494 GCA_004027655.1 Graphiurus murinus | reverse complement strand
GGAGGGTGGGTGGGAATTGGGGAAGGGTTAGTGAGAAATATGTGCATGGATGTCTTTACCTGTACTAGTTTGTACCCAACAAAAATGTGTAATTAACCCTGTTGTACCCAAGAAATGTATAAAATTCCATGCTAAAAAATTAAAAAAAAAAAACTTAAAAAAAAAAAGTAAATAAATCTAAATAAAATGAATAAATAAAAAAAAGCAAAGGTTCTCATGACAATTTTAGTGCCACCTTGTCTAAGGTACCTCAGGAATTTGTCAAATATTATTCTAGATAATTCTGAGAATGTCTATTTTAGATCATTTAAATTGGTAGATTTTGGGGAAAGCAAAATACCCTTCATACTGTGGGTGGGCTATATCCAATCAGTTATAGGCCTTAATAACAACAACAACAAAAAAGAATAAACTCCTTCTCCAAGAAAGAGGGAATTCTGGGAACAGACTACCATCAGAAGAAAATTGCAACAGCAACTGATTCTTTCATGGTTGTCTGGCCTGCTATTTACCCTGCAGATTTTGAATTTATCAGTTTCTATGATCATCTGCCCCTATTCCTTAAAACAGATTTTGGTCTTCATTCTTTCTCTTTCTTCTTCTACACACACACACACACACACACACACACACACACACACACACACATAATATAATATATATAATTTATATATGTATATAATATATAAATATATTAAATATTTAATATAAATATTTAAACTAATTATATATTTATATATAAATATATATTATAAAATATATTTTATATTATATATTATTTACATATATTATTTTTATATATTATATATTTATATATAATATATGTTATATATTTTATATATGAATGTATATAATTTATATATAATTAGTTTTATTTTTCTGGAAAATCTTAACACATTCCTCATATAAGAAGTTGTAATTTGCTGGGCATAGTGGTACACACTTGTAATCCCAGTACTTGGGAGGCTGAGAAAGGAGGATTACAGGTTCATGGCCAGCCTCAGCAACTAAGTGGGACCCTGTTTCAAAAAAACTAAAAAAAATAAAAAAAGCTGGAGATCTACCTCAGATGTTAAAGCCCTTGGGTTCAATTCCCCAGTCTACAAAAAATTATAAAAGTACACATTAAAACTAAAAGGTAGTATCACTGAATAATAGTCCTATAAATTAACTTATTAAGAAAGGTTGAAAACCTAAATAATAAAAGCTATAAGATACTCTTGAAAAGACATAAATGTGGATTTAAACAAAAAGCAATTTTAAAAGCCCATAGCTTTGTACAAAATTATATAACTTCATAGAGATATAAACATGCTCCATGCCAGTATAAATTTGATGTAACTTCAATAAAAAAAAATCATCTTTTTGGGCGGAGGATCTAGTGATAGATAAATTGACTCCAAAGTTCATAAAAACAAACCAACAAAACCCCCAAATAATCACTAGTTCATTAGCAGTGCTGAAATTCCCTACACACACACACACACACACACACACACACACACACATACACACACACTCCTCACACACACACACATAATATAATATATATAATTTATATATGTATATAATATATAAATATATTAAATAGTTAATATAAGTATTAAAACTAATTATATATTTATATATAAAAATATATATTATAAAATATATTTTATATATTATTTACATATATTATTTATATATATTATATACTTATATATAATAGGTAGACAATTTATTATTATATATTGTAATTAAATCTAATATGTAACATATAATATGTTAATGTATTATTTATTATGATTAGTAAAATAAATATATATAATTAAAAGAGGAAAGTATGGTCATATTATTAAACAAGACAATAAATAGGGGGAAAACTCCTGAATATATAAAGTAGTCATAAAAATATAGCATACAATAAAAATATCTCAAATCACTGGGGAGATCATGGACTTTGTCATGAATTGTGTTCTGAATGGCTACTTCAAAGTCAAAATTTAAACTTCACTTCTCAACATGTAGTGGGAGAAATGTCAAATAAATCTGGAATATAACTCTGAAAGAGGGAACATTAAGTACTGTAGGAAAAATGAGTGAATTTCCACTTAACCTAGGAATAGGTCAATGCTATGATACTATAATTCAAAATTAAGGAAGAGTAAAGGAAAATATTGATACATTTGATACTCTAAAATATATTTCATCACAAAATTTACCATAAGTGAAGGCAAAAAGCAAAGCAAAAATTAAGAATGTGCAAATATGTATTTGTGTCCATAGAGGCATGTGTCATATCAATAATAATCCACACATTTGAAAGTGGTACCATAAGCTTACACTGCAGCTGAACATTTCCTATCACTTAGTGACATCCTGAACCTTGAAATGTTGTGATATTACTCAGGAGTTGTGGTGATGCTAGTGTGCATGAAACTGCCTTTCAACTGTATAGAAACATAGAACATATATAATACTTGATATGATAATAAGTGACTATATGACTGGCTTATGAATTTATAATTTTCTACTTTTAATTGTTGTTTTAGAGTGTGCCACTACTTATTAAAAATGTTTACTATAAAACAATATGGCAAGTTACACTGGCAGTAGCTTATGCATATTGGGTTGACATCTTTTAATTGTACCATTTTCTCCCATGTCTTTATTTAATCTTGTGGCTTTTTAATCATACCCCTTGGAAAAAAAAAAACCTATATATGTATATTTCTACAATATGATCTAGATGTGCAGTAAGCTACACTATCTTGTAAGTACACTCACAATGTTTGCCCACTGATGAAACTGCCTAACTTTTTAATTCTAAGAATGTATTGACATACTTACATGACGCATCACTGTATTTATAAATTGCTCAGTCTCAGGTATTTTGTTCTAGCTGCGCCAGTAGACTAAGACAGCAAACATCAGACTCTGGACTCTGTTTGCAAATTTATCATAAAAAAGGCATTCTGACATACAGAAATGTTTTTAAAATTGAGAGGAAAAAGATTAAAATCTCAATAAGATTGGTCAACAGATATAAATAGCTAACAGAGAAGATAAATAGTCCTAAAACATATGAAAATAGGCTTGACTTTATAATGCAAAATATTAACTAAAACTAAAATATGACTTTATGACTGGCAGCAGTATAGAAGTTTGATAATATGCTTCATGGGTGAAACCATAGAGACGCAAGGGTTTCACACAGTGGGGTGAGAATGTAAAATACCGTAATCCCTTTGGAAGGAATTAACAATTCTTTAAGTTACCTACATATTTAATATTTGATCCAGGACCCCAACCCCCAGGAACCTGTTCTGAAAATACACCTCTGCAAATATAAAGCAATTCATGCCCCACGCATTATTTTGTAAGAGCTAAAATTTTTGAAAAATAAGTGTATCTGAAGGAATGTGTTTGAATAATAATGAAGTTTCATGCATTTTGAAAAAAAAAAGAACCAGGTGTAATTTTAGAGCTTAAAAATGATAATATCCCCTATGATGTAGTTTTAAGGGAAAACAAAATCATAGGTTTTCTATACTTTGTATAGAAAAGCAGAACAAACAAAAAGTATAACAATGCATAGGTGCATGCATATTATATTTGCTTAGTTAAAATAAAAGTAACACTGGAATGATAAACTCAAATTTAATAAAATTATAAAACACACAGGGAGCAGTGGGAAACCAGTGAAAGGAATATAGCAAAGTGTAAGTTGTTTCTGAATATCTGCCAAACAGATACTCCTCCCTAGGACTGCAGCTAGCAAGGCCCTAGCAGTTACCATTTCCATAGGAGCAGGTGTCATTGACAGCTGAGATTCCTCAGCTGAATCCCTCTTTGGGGCTTCCCTAAGCTCAGGAGAACAACCTTGACTAAGGTCATACTTCCTTTTCAGGAGCAACCTGGATCAAGCCAAAGGCTGTAGAAGGACATAAATCCTCCATCACTCACCATGATTCAGGATAGCCATTTGTATTAGTTTCCAAGTGCTTCTATAACAAAGTACCCCAATTTGGGTGCATTAAGCAGTAGAAAGGCTGGAAGCCTCAGATCAACATGTCCATGGTGTTGGTTTCCTCTGAGGGCTCTGAGGGAAGAATCTGTTCCTGGCCTCTCTCCTGGGCTGCAGAGACCCTTCTTCCTGGGTCTTTTCATACCATTTTGCCTCTGTGCATGTCTCTTAGTCTAACCTCCCCTTTTTTGTGTGGTACTGGGAATTGAACCCAGGGGCATTTTCCCTCTAAGCTATACCCCTAGCCATTTTTGTTTTGTTTTAAAACAGGATCTTGCCAGGCATGGTGGTGCACGCTTGTAATCCCAGCATTTGGGAGGCTGAGACCGGAGGTTCTGGATTTGCGTCCAGCCTCAGCTAGTGAGGCATTCCGAAACTTAGTGAGACCCTGTTTCAAAGTAAAGAATAAAAAATAGGACTGGGGGTATATCTCAGAGGTAGAATGCCCCTGAGTTCAATCCCCAGTACCACACACAAAAAAATAAATAAATAAAAAATAAAATAGGGTCTTGCTAGTTCGCTGAGAGTCTTGCTATGTTGCTAAGGCTGTCCTCAAAACTGTCATCCTCCTGTCTCAGACTCCCAAGTGCTAAGATTACAGTTGTGCACCACACCCAGCTTTTCCCTTTCCTTTAAAAAAAAATAAGACAGTCATATTGTATTACAGCCTACCCCAATGACCATATTTTCACTTTCTACCTGCATAAAAATTCCATCTCCAAAGTCATTTTCTGAATAGTTAGGCCTTTAACACTGCTTTAATGGGGACACAATTCCCTATCTTAACACCATGTCAGCACCAGAGAGCTCCATAGCTTCATTGGAGGCCTAGTTCTGCTTTCTGTACTCCAACATAGGTGCTGGTCTTGAGAAGAAATTCCAGTAAACTGAGATCTGGGACACGGATCTCTGTGTCAAGGTTTTTTGTCCAGTGAAACTGCCCTGGGATGACTAGTATTGAAAATCTCTAAAGAAAGTAGGCTGTCGAGTGGATTTATAGTTCGGCCACCCAGTGGCTAGAGTGAAGACCATTCACTTCCATAAGAGCTCAGAGAGTCTCTGGCATGTGGTAGCAATGAGCTTCTAGGGGGCAAGACCTGTGAGATAGATGAGGGAACTTAGAATGATAAAGATTCTATATTAGGTTCATACCGATGCTGTAACAAATTGCCACAAATTTGGTGGCTTTACATAACACAAAAAATTATTGCTTAGAGTCCTTGAGGTCAGAAGTTTAAAAAAAATACTGGGCTAAAATCAGTCATAATATGAAAATATCTGAGTTGAGGGACTCCAAAATTTTCACTGACCAGATTACCCTGCTGCCTCTATAGCTGTAGAATAGGCTCCCTTTTCCTAGTTTAAAAAAAAAAAAAGTGCACCTGTTTCTCATCTCCACTCTTGCTGAAGACTTCAGATAAGACAACATCTAACTTTCTCAGGATCTCCCCTTACCATCCCTCCTGCTCATTTGACTAGTATCAAGGTTTAAGTCACAGTCGAATCAAATCAGGGAAATGCTGGCTAAGAAAGGAAAGAAAATATAAGTACAGGCTAAGTACCCTTTTACCAAATACTCGTTGCCATAAATGTTTCATATTTTTTCAGATTTTGGAAAATTTTCATAACAAAATAAGATACCTTGGAGGTGGTACTCAGGTCTAAACACATGATTCATTTGTGCTCCTGAGAGCTGAGAGCTTCTTCTATGTGTTGACTGCAACCCATCACCTGAGGTCAAGTGTGGAATTTTTTTTACTTGTGGCATCAAATTGAAGCTCAGAAAGTTTTGGATAATGGTTGTTCAGCCTGTAATGCCTAACATAAGTACTAATTATACCCTACTCCTTTTATTTTCACATGGTTTTAAAAATGATTACCTGATTCATCAAGAATCTGTGACTTTCTGTTCTGACATTTTCATTGTGGTGTGGTTCAGCTTGGAGTCAATGACTAATAAGGTAGAAAGTGTTTAAGGAGCCTGGCTAGGTGTACTGGTTTGGATTTTGAATACCCCCATTCCCTAGCCTTCACAGAAATAAGGCAGCAATGTTGGAAGCAGGGCTGGGTTGCTAAGGCTAGGTCCCTGGGGCATGGCCTTAGGGGTTATATAAGGTTCTCCCTCCCTGCTCTCCCTCTTGCTTCTGACTTCCATGATGTAAGAGAAGAGCCTTGCTCTCTCCCCATGTCTGTTTCCCATCTTCAATCTCTGAGCTCCGCAGACCCAGCCCAACAAGGATTGAACCTCTGAAGTCTCCAAAAGTGTAAACACATAAATATTCCTTCCTCTAAATTGTGTGGTCAGTTGGTTTGGATCACAACAGTGATAATGCTGCCTGCTACATTAGACAAATGAAAATAGTATTCTCAGGAACAGAGCAAGCCTGGCTGTCTTGGTTTACATAAACAAGTACCAGCTTTCCCTGGGGAATCCATAACCCTCTTTGCTGTCTGAAACAAAGCTGCTGTTCACGGGACCATTATTCACAGAGGTTCATCTGACTGCATGGACATAGGTCATGGATGGTTTGGTTAGGATGAAACCAAATGATGTCCATTGGATGACAGAAGCCATCTAGTTCCAATGACAACTCAGGAAGACTGACTCAGTAAGAGAGTATCAGCACAGAGGGCTGAATGTCCCTGGACAGTGCTACCAAGTGTTAGTATTTTAACATTTCTATTGACTTTGGGATGATTGTCAATGGTCCAGCCATTCAGCTTGCTGGTTTACTCACCTTCTGGAAGCAGTCCACCTATAGGGGACTTTTGAATACAAAATGAATTGTGGTTCATCCATCTGAATTCTCTGGGGTTGGCATAATCTTAGATCATAAAGATAATGACAAGCAGGTTGAGTGCATGTGAGAGAGGCTGGCTGGGTTGTTGCTGGAGTGGGTTGCTGGAGAAGTTCTGGGAGGAAAGGTTTTTGGTTGCTAGTGGAAGGTGGATTGCTGGAGAGAAGGGTTATTGGGAGTCTGTTGGAAAGGCACTATTTGGAGAGACGGCTTCTGTGCTGTGATTGTTACTGCTTGTGTAGTGCCCTTGATCCCAGAGAGAGAGGTATAATAAAGAGAGGTTTGAATCAGCAACATTCAGGCAGTGTCTTTATTGGGGCCTCATGGTTGAGGGTTCACCCTGGGGTTCCTGATACTTACTGAATGTTCTTTGGCTCTTTATTGCTATTGGCAATAACAACAAAGACCATAAACTCCATCTACACTGTGATTTAATTGAGTATAAGACTAATATTAGATTATATCTTGACTGTTGAGATAGACATATTGGCTCCTTATTCATACTGGTTGGACTGTGATCACGAGGTGGCTAGATTGGTGAGTAAGACATATTGGTATTATCCTGATGCATGAACTGTGGTTAACGGCAGTCTCAATCAAATATTTGGGTAAAAGTAAATTGATTTAGAGTCAGTCTCTGCTAGTAAGACTCTCAAAGTAGCCAAGTGGAATGCTCACGTGAAAATTGTGGTTGCACTAAGCATATGTTGTAAGAAGGGGTGGGTAATGGTGAGATGCATCCACCATGGGCCCTAAGCATCCCTGTGCATTTTTGCTGGAGCGCCAAGAAGGCAAGGCCCTGACTACTGCTATTAAGGCAATTTCTCAGTGTTTGCAGTGAGCAACCTTGACACAGGTGGTAATAGCTCCTCCCTCTAATTCAAATAGTCTTGTGATACACTCATGGATATCATAGCCTGTTCTACCTGCAGGACCTGGGAGCAAGGGAAACTGACACAAACATGCTGTTGTCTGTGTCCCTAACTCTGCTGTGAATAACAAAGACCTTGGTTTATGACCCTGAAGTCTCAGGTCTTCTGATAGCGGTCAAGAAATACACTAACTTAGTACCTTGTAGGTGAGATAATGTTGAATTCTAGATCCGATTAATTTTGTTTTTTAATTGGTAAGTTTATTTTTTTCATTATGAGTACTAACTAGATTTTTTTCTTTTTATTCTTTTATACATCTTATTTGGTTTAATACAATCTTATTATACATAATACATAATTCTTACACATAATAATACATCTTATTTTAGAACACATTCTTAAAACCTTCTATTCATTACTTCGTATGTTTTTTTTTTTGTCATCTCTTCATATCTATTGGTTTGGAAGCTTTTCCTTCTATTTTAATTCTGTAGTCATTTTGTGCATATGTTTTCATGGTCTTCCACCATAGCATCTCTTAGAAATCTAATCCCAGATTCTTATGAGAAGAGTTCTTTGCCTGCAAATTCTCTGTGAAAAGTATTATTATTATAATTTCTTCTCTCTCTCTCTCTCTCTCTCTCTTCATCTTGATTTCCCCAAAACAAATGGGATTCTCTGATGGGGTCCTTTCCCAACAGATCAAGTTTTTCCAGCACAACCTTTCAATGAGGATGCAGTCTCTAGATTCTTGGAGTTATGATTGTCACACTTTGAGCTTTGTATTTTTCATGTTTCCAAAGCTTATTCTCTGTTCTCCTATGTGTGATTGTTAACCAACAAAGCCCTGGGGTCCTATTACTGGCCTTCATTTTCAGAGCAGTTCCAGCTTTCCTATTCATTTGTCACTTCTTTTCAGACAACTGTTTATCCTTTGGCCTTCAGGGAATTCTTCTACTTTTTCTGTGAGCTCAACAATGCATGAAAGTCATAATTTGTATAGGTTCAGTATCTTTTCAGAAAGAGAGCATTTCAAAATATCGAATTCACCATATTTTTGCTCATATTTATAGTTTAACTGGTTATAAGTTTGAAATATCTTATTTATAAAATTCTTTTTTAATATACTTTATTTGGAGAATTATAATTATACATCATAGTGAAGTTAAATGTGATATAAACATGTATGCACAGAGCTCTTGGTGTGATTCCTTCTGGATCCCACCTCACTCTCCACCCCTTCTCACACATATTAGTGGGATTGAGAGTGGTACCTTCATCTTTGGATGCAATATTATTGGAAGTATAAAATCCTTTTAATTAATAAATTTATATCCTTTGACAAGTGCTATTTTTGCATTTCTCAAAGACTGTCTTTAAAACTTGCTCAGAATAAGTGTGAAAAGAAGTATTATTGAAGTGGCAAGATTATTGGAGTTGGGGTGGATGGTTTCATAATCATCAACATGTTTCTTGTTTTTTGTTTGTACTTTTCTTAGTATAAAATGGGAAACAAATATTCTGTTAAAAGTTAGTTGAGGTACAGAAATGAGGTGATGAGTAATGAACCTAATGGAACGTAAGCAGAGGTGATATGACAGTCACCCTTCTGTCATTTCTCTGGTTTCTCCTAATAATACCTGTTTTCATTTGGAAAATTATTTTTCTGCTTCTCTTCACATTTGTTGGATCATCATTCAAAGTGCTAATTCCTTTTCAAACCTAGCCAAGAAAATTTGCTTGCTACATCCATTTGAATCATGAGCTAAGCAATTAAAAGACAGCTTATTCATTCCTAAAGTGGTACTCTGAGGACACTTCCATTCATTTGTGTTATTCAGCTTCTCATTTCTTTTTTTTTTTTTTTTCAAATCTTTGTTTATCAGAATCCTCTTTCTTCTGAGAGTTGCCCTATGTTCTTCCAAATGTCTATGGTTGTTTGTCTTAACTAAAGTTGGCCCTCTTCTCTTGCAATCAAATATTGCTGATGGGTGCATTTGAAATTAACAATAGACTCCAATGATAACCATTCATTTAACAAATATGTTTATTTATCATCAAGCAATTTCACATTTTCTGGAGTTACTTATCTAAGAATCAGAATTCAGAAACAATTCTAATAATTCTAGGGATCAGAATTCTTTTTTATATAATGTGCTTTTATTGGTGCATTATAGTCTCACATTGTAATGTAAATCATGTTGCCAATGACATACATGCACATAGCACTTTTCCCCCCTTCCCAATATAGAGTACTGAGATTGACGTTGGCATATTCACATATGTCACACAGTTGATGTAGTATTTCCAATAATGAACCTCAGTCTTCCCCTCTCCTTTACTTAGGCTTCCCTGGCTCCACTGAGGTTTCTCCTTCATTATCTGGATTCCCTCTGGCATCCCACTTACTCCCTATCTTGAGAGAATATATGCTCCTTTACTTTCTGCAACTGGCTCATTTCACTTAACATAATGTTCTCTAGATGCTTCCATTTTCTTGCAAGTGACATAATCTTGTTCTTCTTTATTGCTGAATAGAATTCCATTGCGTGTATTTCCCATAATTTTGTAATCCATTAATACAGTAATATATGCATACCCATGTTCATAGCAGCCCAATTCAGAAATAGCCAAATTATAGAACCAGCCTAAAAATCAGAAAATCAGATTTGTGGAAGATGGTGTTCTGAATTTTCTTTCTCTTTATACCTTATACGGCTACCTATAGATTTTATACCTATGGTTCCACTTTCTCATACTTTCTGAAACCCACCTCCAGGGATAGGATCATTGCATTCCAAAAATATTACTAAGCTAAACTAATAATCTTGTTAATGTTTAAAGGATGAATTGTAGAACAAAATATCCAAGATTTCGGAATATTTATACAGTTGCTGAGCTTTTATTATAAATTACAGATTATAAATAAAACTATACCCATGAAATTTTTTCTTCTTTTAATTTCACTTTGCACAGCATGTGTTCTTTCCTTCTTAACAAATTAAATTTATTTCAGCTGAGACATATAAACTGTACTTATTTATGGGTCATATTTTCTTTACTCTCTTCTCTTTCATCTAGTTGGAATGGTGGGGTACTTTCTAAAAAAGTACCCACCAAAAGGCTTTATTGTTTCTGGGATGAAGTTTGGAAGAAAGGATGTAATGGGTGTGTGTCTCTGACAAGCTGTACTCCCAAGGAATCAGTGCCTCATTTTCTCTGACTTTAGTAGCTTGTTCCTCTGGTATGCTAGTATTCTATCTCTTTTGGTGCTTACTGGAATCAAACTGAAAATACAAGCCCAGGGTATCAATACATGTGTATGTTTGGCATGGCTCTCATTTATACCTAAAACTTCAAAAAGTAAAATACTGTCCTAAGGGCTCCCACATAGCCAGTCCACCTCACCACCATGAGAGTCTTCAGAGGAATATGGCTCTAAAGATGATATCTGGAGAAAAAAAATTGTCAGCAGTGGCTTCTGTGCAAATTTGTTTTATCATATGAGAGTGATGTGTGGTCCTATCTCCTAAGTTTTCAAAATAAAACAGACTTGAAAAATTTTTACCTGTTTATTATATCCTGACAGATATCCAGTTCTCAGATTAAAGAAGGAAATTTATTCATGAATGCCTAATTCTCTCAATAAGGTTGGTTTCCCTAGTAATCATCATATTAAGATATTTCTGGGAAAAGAGCTCTTTTTGAAATATATCCCATATGGGAAATTAAATATATGCACTTTGCCTTATCCTATGTATGTGAGAAGTAGAAATAATTTTCCACGTTTAAATCTTAGTTACATGGACAAGACATGTTTTATAAATTTGTACACAAGAATTTCAAGATATCTCTTGAAACAGTAAGGAAAATAGTACAGAAGACCAGAAAAGAGATGTTTTACCTTCTATCTTTAGTACACTATCTTCATAGACCTCAGAATAATTCCTTAATATTTGCTGTCTCAGTATACTCATATATTTCTTTCTTTATAGGATTAGACTTCATTTTTTTCAGATTTTTCAAGATAATGCCCTTGCAAGGGAGTTAAATATTTCTTTCACTTATTCTTGGCAAGAC
Source organism: Graphiurus murinus (assembly GCA_004027655.1). Taxonomy (NCBI): domain Eukaryota; kingdom Metazoa; phylum Chordata; class Mammalia; order Rodentia; family Gliridae; genus Graphiurus; species Graphiurus murinus. Next base: position 65,738 of record PVLC010002402.1, on the reverse strand, counting down.
ATTAATATTCTTCCTGGGAAGCAATCTGTGGGGAGTTAAAAATAGCACTTAAAAAATCACTTCTACTTTCATCTTGGACTGAGGAGATGCATTTAAAATATGATTTCCAAAAACGTGCAAGAGGTGAAATGGAGGTGCTTTATTATTTTTGCAGTGGCCAATGGGATTTTAAATTCCATCTCATGCCTCTGAATTTATCTGTTGTCTGGCATGTGTTATAAAAAGAAATTTGTCTACTCCATTGATCTCTAACTGTGAATTTTCTACATTTAATAAATAATATGCTTGAGGTAAATTTTGATTCTGTGGTCCAAGGGTGTCTAATATTTTTATAGATGAGCTTATAAAACCAGACAAATTTTACAAAATGTTTATTCAAATATTTCACTAGAGAGATTTGTTTAATGAAGAATGAATTTAAACAGAGCGGAATTGGCTCTTCATATATTGCAACGCTATTATTTATTGCTAAGTACTGAATAGACAATAAAAAAGACATGGTCTCTGCCCAATAAGATGAAAGGTGATATTAGTTTTAATACCTTTACCTTCTTACAAAGAACTACTGGAAATAGAGCAGAAATTGCCCATTCTTTCATATCAAAGGCTATCTAGTATTATAGTGATTTATAGAGATGTGTTTTGAGGATTCATTAGTTTGGCATTTGATAAAGAATAACAGCAGGGTAGGGTCAGATGGATTCAATGGCAGGTGGGATTCTCAAGTTGCCTTCCATTTTTCCTTTTTTTCTTCCTCCCTCCCTGTTTCCTTTTATTTTTTTTTTCTGTAGATTCTCTAACATATAATATAATTTTTCTCTCAGATTGTCCATTTTAATCACTTCCATCAGTGTCATTCTCCTTCATCATTCTTTTCGGGACTGATAAAATTTGAGCCACTAATCTACATAGGAGAAAAGTAAAATAGATAGTAGCAATTACTTTATGCAAACTACTAAATAATTTTGAATAGCAGTTTTCTAAGAGGAATACGAGGTAGGAAAATGCTTAAATTCTTCATATATTAATTTTTAAAAGTATTGATTTAAAAAGAAAGAATTTTAGCCGGGCGTGGTGGCGCACGCTTGTAATCCCAGCATTCGGGAGGCTGAGACCAGAGGATCCAGGTTCGCGGCCAGCCTCAGCTACCTAGTGAGGCACTCCGCAACTTAGTGAGACCTGGTTTCAAAATAAAGAATAAAAAATAGGGCTGGGGGTGTAGCTCGGATGTAGAATGCCCCTGAGTTCAATCCCCAGTACCGCAAAAAAAAAAAAAAAAAAAAAAAAAAAAAAGAAAATTTTGTTTTACTTAGAATAATTGATTTTAGCCTCTCTCCTAAATAACTTTCTTTATCAGGGCATTTCCTTACCTTAACCAGAACTAATTTCTCCCTTTGTGAAAATGCTGAATTGAAGCTCCCTCACCAGATTATTTCCTCCTGTCATCCTCCATGTCCCACTGTGTCAGCAAGTGGAGGGGAGGAGGGAAGCATTATATTTTATATTCATGCATAGTTTTATAATTTTTCATTAAGATTACCTGTTTCTACTTGCAACTACTAAATCCCCTATGTTTATCAATTGGTTTGTTACCTAGGTCACTACTTTCCTTATTCTACACAAATCTTGGGGTACTATCTAAATGCTAGAAATTATTCTTTAATTTATTTAAAAAGTCTATGTGAACATCCTTCCATTTATTGCTCCAATATTGCCTTTTCCAGTGTTGGCTGCCATATTGAAATTATTGCCTGCCTTCTTCATTTTATATTTCTAGTCCCCTATACTTTGTTGTGGGTTTTTTTTTTGCATAAATTAGTCTTCATATCAACATGCCATATAATATATATTTGTATTTAATAAACACATGATACTTACTGTATAATAGGCACTATTTCCATTTTTCACAAATATTAGATAATGAATATTCTTATCAACATTATTAAATATAAACTGTAGTTTGTTTTAAAAATCAGGATACTGGAACAGAGTTAAGAGGTTTGTAAAATTCACAGTGGTAGCTGTGATTTGAGCCAAGGCAATGTTGGTTCAAAGTCTACACTTTTGCAAAAGTGCACAGTATGCTGCAAATGTTTATACTATGCTCCTCTTTTTCTTTCTTATTGTGTTTATTGTCTATCTTTCCCTTGAGTGAAGGAATATTTGCCTGTTTTTCTTATATATAAGGTGCCAAGAATAGCTGGGTACTGTGGTTCACATCTGTAATCCCAGAATGTGGGAAGCTAAAATAGGAGGATTAAAGGTTCCAGGTCAACCTCAGAAGTTTACTGAGACTTAGCAAGATCCTGTTTCCAAGTAAAAAGTAAAAAAGAAAAACAAAAACACTAAGAATGTAGCTGAGAAGTAGAATGCATGTTTCATGTAAGGCTATAGATTACAAAAGAGTAGCAGCTTTCTCAGGTTAAGAAGAGATGAAAGCAATATTAAGTGAATAATCTCAGAAATAAAAATCTAATAAAAAACTATGTAAGAAAATAGTAGTACTCTGATAGGGGTTAATATGGACATACTGATGGAACTTAGTATATCTTAATTAAAAAATTAAGCCACAAATAGAATAACTGAGTAAAATTTAATCCAGATATATTCAGAAATATGAGTTTACCAGAAATAGGAAATAAAATGTGTTAAATCTAGAAGATTAAACAATGTCAGAATTGAGGGATGGAAATTATAATATGACTTGAAATAGAGATAGGTAGGAGGAAGAGAGGTAGGAGTTGTACTGCAAAAGACCTCAAATGTTTGGATTTTTGGGCTTTAAGACACTGGGAAGAAATTAGAATTCTAAATATTAAGTTTACATAATTGGATTCACATTTTAGTTATATCAATATAGTTCAAATAATGGATTAATGCAAGTGATAGGGAAGATGAGGCAAAGAGTGAATATACTCAATTGTCCAGCAATCCAGACAAGCAGATATAGTAGCCCCCCTTGTCCACAGATGATATGCTGTGAGATCCATAGTAGATGTCTAAAACTGCAGATAGAACCCAAACCTACATACTGTATTTTTTCTATACTTACATACCTATGATAGTTTAATTTATACATTAGGCATTGTAAAAGTTAATAATGATTAACAAAATAATATAGTTACTATATTAAGTAAAATAAAGGTCATTTGAACACAGGTACTGTTAATCTGCAACAGTCAATCTGAAAAATCAATGGCTACTAAGGGATGAAAAGGAGGGTAGCATATACAACATGGACACTGGACAAATGAATGATTGGTAATTCTGGATAAGACTTGATGGAACTGTGCTTTTATTTCATCATGATACTCAGAACGGAATACAATATGAAATTTATGAATTGCTTATTTCTAGAATTTTTATTTGCTGTTTTTGGAGCACAGTTGGCCACAGGTAACTGAGACCAGAGAAATTAAACCTATATATAAAGGGATTACTGTATACTGTTTTAAACTAAGGTACTTGTAATAGGGATGGAGTCAACTAGATAGATCTGTGGGGCGTGGAACCCATTGGACTCACCCATTGATGAATGCTGAAGGTATGGAAAGGAAAGGAACACAGGCAAGTTTTCTAGATTCTGACTTGAGAGACTAGTTTTGTTGCCACATAATGACATGAAGAAAAGAAAGAAGGAAAGAAAGAGTGAAAGAAAGAAAGAATTATATTTTAGGAGATAAATTATAGTTTAAATTTTTTACAGTGTTCACATATCTATGTGAGGTTCTGGTAAGTTATCTTGGTTGGGTACAGAGATTGGTCATTTCTTAGCACATTGAAACTATTATGATCAATTAAAGCCAATGGAGAAAATTAGAATAACTGTTAAAAACTTCAAAGTGAAAGTAGGAGATTACTTGGAAAGAATGAATACTGTTGTACTGATAATCAGAATTTTAAATATGGCTAGAGTAGGAAGACTCTACAAAACACTAAGCATAAATAGAAGAAAATGTGAGAATGCTTGTTGCATCATTGTGAATGTAAATGGAAATCATAAATTTTAAAAAGGGGATAATAAGTGTTGGATTTTGCCTCAAGATTAATAGTGTGTCTTTGTCCTGAGAAATATGATTAACTTAAATCTTCTGCATCTGAGTTAAATGAATGTAAACAAAACTCTAGAATACTGTCAACAGAACCAATTACTGCCATGGTGTTAAAGAGAAAAAATAAAAAGGTACCTACTGGCTTCAATAAAACACCAATCATTAACTGCCTTAGAAACATACACAATAAGAGATAAGACTAAGCCGGGTTATCTTCATTCAGGAATGTCAAAAGTGGAAAAAAAGATGTAATTCTTTAAGATTAAGTAGGAAGAAAGTATCCTACTTGTAGAAAACAGCGAATATTTTTTGCCATTTACCTGGTACAGAGGTTAGAAAAAAAATCTTGCAAAAAATATAAAAATCCATGATTTTTTTCCATAAAGGCATGTTGAATCCCAAATCAAAATACTCTACCAACTTATTTGAGGATGCAACCTAAAATTTTTTTATAAAGCTTGTCTTTAGTGGTAAAACATCAAAGGCTTTTCAAAATAGCCCTAAACAAACAAACACACAAACAAAAAAATGACATTGGGAATACTTTTACAATTCAGGGCACCAAAGAATACCAGAGAAAAGTCCAACTGAAGGTGGGTTAAATAGTGCAAAAGTTAAAACAAAATAAACACTAAAACACAAAATAGATGAGCAAACAAATCATTATTTGGTAGAATGAGCAGGTACAAAAGATGAAAGATCTTGAGTTACTGCAATTGATTTAAAATGTCCATGGATAGAAGGAAAGAAATAGAAATCATCAACAATAACAATATGTTTTTATGTGAAATATTGAATGAGAATGAAATAAAAATTCAAGAAGAAAAAATAGTAATTGAAATGTATTGGAATAAAAAATATGCAGAAAGAATACATTAAAGAGAAGTAAACAGGAGATAATCATATATTTGAAAGCAAATGTGAGATAGAAAGACAGAAACATGAAAAGGAAGCAAATAAGAATAGAATGACTCATTTCTAGTAGCATATATAAAAAAGATTAGTGCAGATGGGACAGAAGCAAATCATGAAGATTGTGCAGCAGAATTTTTCAGAATTGAAGGATTGATGAGTCTGTAGATTGAAGGAGGATTGGGAAGCCTGAGTTGAATAATAAAAACAAGATGTCAAAAACATCACATAGCTATTTCAGGACCATAAGAAAAAAAGAACAACTGAACAGCAACCAAAGAGAAAAACAAAAAAGAAAAAAAAAATAATTACACAGAAACAAATATATAATGGCAGTCGATTTCTCATCTACAACAAAAATACAAGAAAATTGCAAGTGAACAGTTTCAGAAACTAAGGAAAAAGAGTTGCCAAACTAATTTCAAAAGACATTGAATTAATCATTAAAAATAAGACAGTGTAACAATACTTTAATGTATGCAATGACTAAGAAAGTATTAAAGTCTTTTTAATATGAAAAACAGAAAATGAAAAATTTCTAAACAAGGACAGAGAGTGGGTATTGAATAAAATTTTTAAAAAGGGTAAATCAAATTTTATTCTAGCCTTATGCTGATTTTTAAAACTAAGCTTAAACATAATAGTTTATATTTATACTAGTATATCTGAATGCAAGGATAATGAATAAAATATATCAGCAAAAATTCAATAGATAAATAAGGTGAAGAAAATTAATTGATATTTATGACATCATTTCTTAATTAAAAATGTAAAATTAACCAAGACATTATGTAAATCATGAATCTGGCTTCATCTAATGATGGAGCCTTGGTATTTTCAGAGGGAAAAAAAGGAAGAAAGAAATAGAGTGTGGTGGTACACTCCTGTAATCCCAGTACTTTGGAGGCTGAAAAAGAGGAGGACTGCAGGTCTTAGGCCAGCCTCAGCAATTTAGCAGGACCATCAGCAACTTAACAAGACCTGTTTCAAAATTAAAAAAAAATAAAAAGGGTTGGGGGTGTAATTTAAAGATAGAATGCCTTTGGATTCAATCCCCAGTGTCAAATGAAAACTAATAAAAATAAAAATAAAAGAAATAGAGGAATAGAAAAGCCACATGCCATATGCTTTATTTCTACTTTTTTCAGAAAAAGATAAATCAAGCAATGTTGTGACAAAGAATATTTGAATGACAGAATAGACAGGCATAATGTAATTGATACGTAAACAGTCCATACATCCAAATCAGAGGATGAAGTCCCTTGTAGCTGTACTTGTCTTAGGCTAAGAAAGGAAGTTCCAACAAATTATACAGAATTTCTATCTTCTATTTTACTGTCTTAGTCCATTTTTTGTTACTGTTACATGTAGTCTGTATAATTCATAATGAAAAGAAATTTCTTTGGCTCTGGAGGTTCGAAGTCCAGAATTGAGAGGCCATATCTGATGAGGGCCTTCTTACTGCATCATCCCAAGGTGAAGGTAAAACTATGAGAGAGAGAAATTGAGAGATAGTGAGATGTCAAACTTGGAGCCTCAACTCCTTTTATAAGCACCATTCATTCATGATGGTAGGGCCCATTTGACCTAAATACATACCATTAGGCCCCACCTCCTCACACAGACACAGACACAGCTGCTTTGGGGATTGTTAACTGAACCCTAATGCTCTTCAAACCATGGTAATAATGTACTCTCTCCTTTAATTCCTGAAATTAGAAACCAATAGCAGAATAGTAAACAAATTCATTACTTATAAATGTATAACTACAATTCTACCTAATTAATGATGAAAATTAAACAATAACAGGAATTTAAAAATAACCAAACTATGTATCAACAGTCAATATCATCAAACTTTGGAAAGTTATTAAAATAGTAATGATAAAGACATATTTTAAATAGCTATGTTTTTATTCATTTCAATAAAATTTTATTTCATCAAAAGACTTAAATTGCTAAACAAATGTAGAGTAATATCATATTCCTGAAGAAGTATTTTGAACAAGATTTAAAAATCAGTTTCTTCAAAGAATAATATATTCATTTTCCAAAATTCTAATTAAAATTAGAATTCTATTCCTCTTAGATTCGTAATTCAAATTTTTATATAAAAGAATAAAAGTCTGAGACATACCAAATGGAAAAAAAGGGAAAATAAAAGGAAAAATTGTGATAGAGCACTTTCCATAACTGGTGCTGAAACATATTATAATAAATATTTTATGGTATTTGCAGAGAACTAGAAACATATCACTGTAGCAGACTTGTCTTCTTGAAAATATATAAGAAAATGTAAAATAAATTTAACATTTGACAAATTTTCTGGGAAAAAAGATAGTTATACATAAGTATATAAAATTGTACCTCAGTCTTAAAACACTGAAAAACATGTTCAATGTGGATTATGAGTCTTACTCATAAAATATAAAGCAATAAAAATTAAGACAAGTTAGGATATTTTATTTTTATATGTAGTTAGAATTATTTTTAATAACATAAATATGTTTAAATATGTTAAGTTTCAGAAATATTTTCTACACCTGAGATAAAACTATTATTTTTGTGACACCAAAGTTCATGTAAGTATCAAAAACAGAAAGTTAATACACTAAGATAGATGCATTAAATATAATTAAATGGACATCTTATAGATGAGTAAAATCAAGTAGCCAATGAACACATAAGATGCTCATATTTCCTCTTAATCTGAGAAATTTAATGAATAATTATGAAATTAGTGATGATACTACTTTTATTGCAGAAATGCAAAAAAAGTTTACTCTCACATTTTCTGAAACTGAGCTTTTATTAAGAAATCATAACTCTATGAATCATCCATCCATCCATCCATCCATTCATCCATTTGTTGAACAAGTGCTTATTCAGAACCTACATTTGCCAGTAATTCTGTTAGGCAAATACATGATAAGGCAAAAAGTATGGTATGAATCAGAATTCTTTCATTTGAAGGGGTTAGAAATCCAGCTCACTATAGCTTAAGAAAAAAGGGACATGTGTTGGCTTATGCATTTGAAAGATATGGTTCCCTCGTGTGATGGTTAAATGAATGTGTCAACTTGACTGATCTAACATACTCAGAAAGCTGATAAGACATTATTTTGGGGTATATCTATGATGGTGTTTCTAAAAGAGATTAGCATTTAAGTCAGCGATTGAGTAGAAACATCTGCCCTCATCACTGTGGACAGGCATCGGTCCATTGATGGGACAGTGAGAAAAATATAGAAATAAAGGTGGAAGAAGGGCGAATTCTTTCTCTTTTTTCTTTGTTCTTAAGCTGGAAAACTTCATCTTTTTCTGCCCATAGACAATGGGGCTGCTGGTTCCTGAGCCTTCAGGCACTGTAACCAACATCAGAGGACTCAGAGACCTACAACTGCACCAGCCTCCCTCCACCTGCTCATACTTGTTTAGATTTGCACCACATTATATCACAGGCTTTCCTGGTCTTCCAGGTTGCAGATGCAAATGGTGGGACATTTCACCTTCTGAAAATGCTTGAACCAATTCCCAATAATAAATCTGTCTCAATCAGTCTCTCTCTTGAACACAACACACACACACACACACACACACACACACACACACACACACACACACTTAACTGATTAACTGATAATCAACTTACTGAAAAAAATAAGAGATATGTGTTGACTAATATACCTAGATTCAAACACATTGAACTCAAAGACTCGTTCAAATAAGTGATCTCCACTGCTCTATTTCTCTTGGAATTTTTATGGCCATATGGACATCCAATGACCACTAGCAGTTAATTAGCCATGTAGACTAGTCATTCGGCTATTAGAGTGAAAATAGATTGCCTTCTTTCCATAATATCATTAGCAAATTCCTTGAGCATTCTCTAGCTGTCTGGAGCCGTGGTAGGAGTGAGAGTGATCTGATCCTGCAGGTGGTCACATCAGTTATGTACTCACCACTGTGGCTGTATTGAAACTGTGATTACCTCATTGATGGCTCAGGAAAGAGAGGTTCTTTTCTCCAAATGGGAGTAAAAGTGACACTCTGGATTGGTTTCCTCATCATTCACTCCAACTTCTATTTGTAGAAATAATAAAAAATAACAATTATATCTCCAAGGGTCTCTTTCAGTGAAGCTACTGGGTATGAAGTAGATTCTCGTTTTAGAACCTCCAAAGTAAAATTTAGAAGGATTAAGCAAGAAATGAAGCTATCCTTCTTAATTTGGGGGTGTTCCTCCTAGTAAACAATGTCAGAAAAGTGTGAAACTTCTTTTCCTCTGAAGCAAACTTCTAACATCTACTCCACAGCTCCTGGAGGTAGTTTATGCGTCTTCATTCTTATAGCATAGATTAAATGGTGGCCTCAGAGAGTGGTTTCTTCATTTGTCAATTTTGCACGGATCTGTGGGCCTTTTGGGTGGTGTGGCCTAAAGACTAATTTCTCAGAAAATTCAGCAACACTTGATCACCTAAATCATTTTCTGATTAAATGCCTACTAGATAGAGTAATCTTTCTTGTGCCAATTGATGTGTGACCAAAGGGTAAGGAGATCCTTGACAGACTGAACCCAAGCGATGTTGGCACTATGCCACTGCTTGCCTAGGATGCACTCACAGTCCTTCTCTTTCTGATACATATAATTTCAATGATTCTATCACAAGTTGGAAGCATTTTAGAAATTATAATGACTAATACATACTAGCTATAAGCAAATAAGACATTCAACTAACAAAGAATTTAAAAAAATACTGCAGTATTTTCCCTTTATAAATTAATCCAAAGGATATGGTTATACACAAAGGGTTACAACATTAATTTGTGATCTCTTGAAATCTAGTGAAACAAAGGAGAAATACTGATTAAATATAATAGTGGTATGACAAAATATATGTGTGTAAAGGTTAGATTATACATGTACATACATGATTTTTAATGAAGAGCAAAATTTCTAGACTCTAAATGTTATTAGTAGGCATTTTACTTGAGTATAGGCAACTGAATTGTTTGAATAAATAGCTTCTCTCATTTTAAAAACATTTGAGAATTCAATTAACTTAGCATTTTAAAAATAACTATAGTTATTTTTTAATGTTTCTCTCGAAAAGGCACTAAATAACATTTATAGACATAAGTATAAAATTATTAAAATGTCAATCAGAGTCTTCAAATTATACCCTAAAGCATCTGGTGAAACAATTGAATTTTCTCTATGCTATGAATAATAGCAAGCAAGAATAAGATCAATTGCCTGAGTTTACAGCCACAAGAAATGTATCAGAGAAAGGCTGCTTTGGGCATATTTGGATAATTCTTTCAATCAAATTAATTAAGGTAAATAATATTCTAAAGATCAGTTTCTAAATAACAGGCCCCCATTTCCTCCTCCAGGATATATAAACTGAGAATGATTGATGTGTATTGTAGAGAATAAGAACTTTTAAAAGCCAATTGGTATAAGAATCTGTATTATATAATAGAAATGACACTATCAATGTCCAACAATTTAAGAAAAAAAGTCTTTGGTTTGATGTCTGTTTATTTTACTTCCATTATTATCCCAGACTACTGGGAGAAATATTTCTCTTCCTTTATTTTTACTATAATACTGAGAAAAAATTTTTCTTCCTTTATTTTTACCACACTACTAAAATATAAAAAAATGAAGAAAGTGACAAACTACTATCTCTGTAACATAATGCATGGTTCCTAATTTCTGCCTTTCCTTTGTGAAAAATGTGTTGTGCTCCCTTAAAACCCGTGATGAATTCCTCCAGATTCCCTATTTTTAAATTTTTTATCTTTCATTTTATTCTAGAAGATATGATGGGAAAAGTTCATAATATAAATATTTGCAGTGACAGTTTTATCAAGATATAATTTATATACCATAAAGTTCATCCTTTAACAGCATACAACTCAGTGACTTTTAGTAGATTTGCAAAGTTGAGCATCAATCACCATGATCTAATTCCAGAACATTTCATCATCCACCCCAAAAAACCTTACAGCCTTTAGCAGTCACTCTCCATTTCTCCTTCCTCCAGCCCTGGCGATTATTAATCTACTTTTCATCCCTATAGATTTTCCTATTCTGGACATTTCATATAAATGGAATCATATACTTGATGGCTTTTTGTATATAGATTCTTTCATTCACGACAATGTCTTCAAGGTTTACTCATGTTGTGGCTTGAATCAATACTTCATTTCTTATTATGGCTAAGTAAGATTTCATTGTGTGGATAAATGGTACCTTGTTCATGTTCTGGCTAGTTTATTCCATACATTTTTATCTCATCTTTTTTCTGATTTTTGTCCTTAATATTCTATTCCCAGATCTTTCTCCCATATTTCATATACTTTATAGATTAATCTTCAACATGCTGGGATAATATCGGATAAAGACTTGTTTTTTTCTTTGTCATTCTAGGCCAATAACACACTGATTTAATTATTATTAATGTGAAAAATGTCTTTAAATTTGGTGGGTTCTTTTTGGTTTTTCTTTTCAGAATTATCTTCTTCATTTATTTTATTGTATTCACCTTTGAAAAATTTAGACTAATTTTGTGAATTCTTTACCCTCTTGTATTTTTTTTGCTTTTTAATTAATTAATTTATTTTTCTTATTGGTGTATTGTAATCATACATCTTGATAAAGTTCAGGGTGATAAAGGCATACGTGCACACAGAACTCAGTGAGCTCTCCCCCAATTCCCAACCAACTCCCTCACACTCTCCACCTTCCTGTGCTCACCACAGTGATTAGCTTTGATAAATCTGTGTATGTACATCGTGTCCATCGAAGTGTTTTCCTTTTCAAGTTTCCTGCCTCCCCCATCTCTCTCAGTTCCCTCCTTCACTCCACTGAGGTTTCTCCTCCTTTGTCTGGAGTCCCTCCTCTGTCCCTAATTCTCCCTAGCTTCCATATGAGAGAAAACCCTTCCTGTTTTGTAACTGACTAATCTCACTTAGCATAATATGTTCCAGTTCTATCCATTTCCCTGAAAATTATATGATTTTGTTCTTATTTATTTTGTTTATTCTTATTTTAATTGAAATTTATAGGTCAATTTTGGAAGACCGTTGTATTTGCCTTGTTGCATTTCAAAATTTCTAATCCATTAACATAATTTACCTCTCCAATTTTTTATTTCTTATTTTCATTGTTTCTACAAATGTGTTTTTCACTTTTTTTTTTTTTTTTTTTTTTTTTTTTTTTTTTTTTTTTTTTTTTTTTTTTTTTTTTTTTTTTTTTTTTTTTTTTTTTTTTT